>JAMYHX010000085.1:0-115678 GCA_025529335.1 Rhizopus sp. PT2906 | reverse complement strand
TTACGCAAATAATTTTTTTATTTTACGACAACATTTTATAAAATTAATGTCAATAATTAATAAAAATACAGTATTTGTGATAACCGAATAGCTTCATCTACATAGCAATGATATTGTTTAGCCTCCGAAAGATAGAAGGAAAGGCAGCGGCTTACTTAATGAATTTCTATGGACATGAAGGACATTAAATTGATCCGATAGCAATGATCCCGTAGTGGGCATGCTTGTTATGCAATGGAAAGTAAGATGAAGCAAAAAGAAGGAATGAATGTTGTATTCAGGTTTAGTTGTAATTTAAAAAGGCAGTTAAGTCGATTAAGAAGAGCTGAATATTATTAAATTAAGTTCGTGTGTGAGTTTACTTGGATAGAGAATCTATGGCTGCTATTTATATTATTATTGTTATACTAGTAGCTATTATAGTTATTATTATAAGTTATTCTTATCAGATGCGATAGAGGAATGTAGAGTAGAATGTATTCTCTACTTTATTATACTCGAGTCATTGTAATGATTTATATCAAACACATCAAGCAAGAAATCTGTCTTCGGACGCCTTCACAAATGCAATGAAGTAATACTTATTTTACGAAAAGGTCAACACTACGTGTACCAGAAGATAGGTTAAATAATGTAAATATGAGTTTATCAAAAGCAGTCTTTGTTGATCGAACTGACAACATAAAATTAGAATAAAAAAGTTTCTTTTATCTTTTTCTTCCTGAAAAGAAGCAAACAAAAATGAAAAGTTTTGTTGGGTGATATCATGGGCAATGTGTAGAGGTAGCGCCTGTTGTATTAGTCTAACTTCTGATGCATTTTCTGGTACATATAGTGTTTTCCTATGAAAAAACTTAAGAAAAGGACAGGAAAATTAACCAGTGATAATGGAATAAGGCTTGGCTGACAACCAGCTTTCTCGTATATTGAACGCAATAAAGAGTGTGAAAAAGTTCACCAACATATATCCTATCAATCAAGCTGGCGCTGTTAGTAACTCTCAAGGTCCGATCATAATCAACAATTAGGCAGCTGCAATCAATCCATCGGAAAGGCAACAGCCATGCCGAGCTGACGTAAGCATCGCCTTGAATAGTACCCATCGTGACATTGAAGATGATGAGGCTGCCATTGATGATTACGACCAATTCTTTGACGAAGAAGAGTCCAATCGCCTTGATCAGAACTTTCTTGATGATGATAACAATGGCAGTAACCCCAGCGATTTAACTATGGCCTATCATCCAGGGCGTGAAAATGAGTATTACCTTCAACACCATAATGATGGCGATAACAACAGTAACTTTGTCTCCCCGTATGATAATCAAGAAGCGCATGACCACAGGACAGCTGTTTCCAATGAGGCCAACACTACATGCACCAGAAAATAGGTTAATGTTACGGGGCGCTACTTATGTTGTCACTATACAACGTCACATTACCAATGCCTCCGCCTAATCTAAGGCTTGTCCAGTTCACTTTCTTTGGTATAAAATACAATGTCATCATAATTACACGTGTTCTTTCATCTTTGTTTATCAACTGACAACATAAAACTAGAATATAAAATAACAACTTCTTTTTATCTCTTCCAGAAAAGAAGAAAACCAATATAGCGGCTTTATATAAGTCATGTTTAGTTTGACACCACGCATTGAAAAGCTACGTTGGTCTACATCATAGGTAATGGATAGAGGCGCGCCCGTAGTATTGATCTAATTTCTGATCCATGTAGTATTACCCTTCCAATGATGATGGGAGCAATGACCACAGTGATGTTAACTCTGGACACGATGGTGATGAAGATAGGCATGATATTGTTGAACACGATGAACGTACCTTTTCTGATGATTTGTTTCCAAACAGCATATGGGTTGCAACTGATGGCACGAACCTTGCTGAATTGTGATATCTCTTCAAGACCAACACTCTCAAGCTGCGCAACCCGGTGGAACAACTTTCAGATTTACGACATCTGGCCCTCCATGATATCTATTTTTTCGAAGTCAACAAACAGGAGTCATTGATCAGTAAGGGATGGCATATTGATATACACAGGCAGGCTATGGCCTCATTATCTACCTATGGACCTCCCGCTGAATTAGATCCATTGGTGTATGGACATTAGCTTGACAAAGCATGATGATTGGATGACGCCATTGGCAACGACTGCGACCCACCTTGTCCAAGCCATTGCCACAAATAGTATGGTCGACGTTCATACAATACAAGCAATGGTACAACTGCTACCTGTTTTTGTTAGTGACGATTGCTCTATTGAAGACATCTACGTTCACAACTGCATTATGCTCATTTTGAAGCCTAGCTTTGACTGCGAGTCACTCTTGATTTTAAGTTTTTCCTTATCTCAAAAGCACACGTTTGACAAAAAAATTGATTACAACGTTTAAATGACTTTTTCGAAGCTCATTACTCAAATCCAAAAGGATTACTTTTTGTAATCCAGACTATATAGCCTTTGGAGTATACATAATAACGCGTAGTTTGCAATAGATCATTTTTTAGAGGGGCAGTAAGAAAGTTGTAGTAGTTTCTAGATAGTATACTCTATACATACCTATCTAAGGTAATCTGAGATAAGACGTAATTTAGTGCTCTTTTTTTTTTGCATGTCAGAGATATATTCAGGGCCAAAGAAAAAAAAAAACAAAAAACACAACCAATCTCTTTTCCTTTGTCCATCAAGATCAATTAATAGAAAAGCCCATTTTATCTTCAAAAAGGGAGAGATCTATTCCCTTTCTTCCTTGTTACACTTTAGTACGATTTGAAACAGAGAAACGACAATGCCGAAGGAGTTTAAAATAGATTGTTATGCAAACGCCTTTAAATTTTCTCACCAGTTGACTCATTTTCTTTTCCCCCCTTTTTTTACTTTCTTTTATAAAAACATAAACTATGACAGGACAACGTCTTTCAGGAAAGGTAGCTATTGTTACAGGAGCAGCAAGGTAATTACTTGTTTGGATTATCTTTTTCATAAACTGATAAGAAATAAGTGGTATTGGTTTCGAGACTGCAGTTTTATTTGCTAAAGAAGGAGCAAAAGTTGTTTGTGCAGACCTGAATGAAGAAGGCACTAAAAAAACGGTTGCCAAGATTGCAGAGATTGTTGGAAAGGAAGGCACGTCAGTTCCTTTCAAGGTAGACGTGTCCAAGGAAGCTGAAGTAAAGGCTTTGGTTGATAAAGCTGTTGATACTTTTGGTAAGGGATATAGAAAATATAGGCGCAGATAGACACTGACTATTTACAGGTAAGCTTGATATCATGTTTAATAATGCTGGTATCATGCATCCTCAAGATGATAACGCGTTAACAACTGAAGAACGCGTCTGGTAAGTCTTTTAAATTATTGTTCCATATATATTGATGCTATTGAAGGGATCTTACGATGGATATCAATGTGAAGGGTGTTTGGTACGGCTGTAAGTATGCTATTATTGCTATGCGCAAGAGCGGAGGTGGATCTATCATAAATACGGCTAGTTTTGTTGCCTTCATGGGAGCCGCTACACCTCAATTAGCCTGTAAGTGAATACAGATTACCAAAAAAAGAAAAAGAAAAAGGGTCTAATATGACTTAAAGATACTGCATCCAAAGGAGCTGTATTAGCCATGACGTGAGTAATGAATCTAAGATATATCAATTCTATTAAGACATATATGTGTATAGTCGTGAGCTTGCCATGGTACATGCTCGTGAAAACATTCGATTCAACTCTCTTTGTCCTGGTCCTATTCGTACACCCCTTTTAATGGACTTTTTGAATACTGAAGAAAAGAAACAGAGACGACTTGTCCATGTTCCTCAAGGAAGATTTGGTATGTCTAACGTCTGTTTTGTTCTTTAATCCTCATTCTGTGAGTAGGTGAGGCTATTGAACAAGCTTATGGAGCTCTCTTTTTAGCTTCCGATGAGAGTTCATTTGTCACTGGAGTTGACTTTAGAGTAGATGGAGGTTTGGCTTCAGCCTATGTTGTATGTATATGACTCACTTGTATGACTCCATGACTCACTTGCATTATTAATAGACGCCAGAAGGAGAACCTATTGGCCCTGTACCCAAGAACTTTGCGGACATGTAAAATTTTTATACAATAAAGCTTCCCTTTTTTTTTTTTTTTTCTTATTTTTTTTATTCTACACATGTCAAACGTTCTCACCTGTCAAGAAATCGATAATTGTTCCTTCAGTTCTTGGTATCCAAGATTTAAGACTGTTACTTTCAAATCAAAAATTATTCATTTGCCCGATGATTTCATAGACTATTTGAATGCTGATAGTATTTTCTTACCTGAAGACGGGTATAGAAATAGTATAGAATAATTCTATATTTTATTAAACAACTTGTTCTATAGACAACCAAGGGCAGCATTCATTGAAGAAGTTGATTCAGATCAAGAAGAATATCCAGAAGAACAAAATGATAATGTAAAGATATTGACATGATATACAACCTTACTCACCTACACCTAGACTCCTCGCTTTCCTGAAATAGAGAGACAGATTAAAGAAGCTATTGAGGAGTACGAAGGAGCTGTGTTTCCAAAGCTCAATTGGAGTTCACCAAGAGTATGTGTATATCATCAACTATCGTATACAAATATATAATAGTTTGGCTTAGGATGCTGCTTGGATTGCAACAACACAAACCTTGAAATGTACTTCACCCTTTGATGTGTTTCTATTGCTTAAATCATCAGACTTTATCAACCATGATCTAAATCATGCTTATGAAATCTGCGCAGATCAGAAACAAGATAAACCAACATTTGATCTTGTCTTGAGGAAATGGTTTGATCTACAGCCTTCCATGGAGTTTCGTTGTTTTGTAAAGAATCAAGAAATTATTGGCATTTGTCAACGCGATGTCAATTACTATGAATTCTTGCCTAAAATGAAGTCAACTATTGAACTGTTGATTTATAGATTCTTTGAAGATCATGTTTGTGAACACTTTGATAGCTTAAATTGTAAGATAAAGAAAGAAATAAAGAAAGAAAGAAAGAAAGAAATTAATGGCTTGTGTAGATGTATTTGATGTCTATGTGGAATATAATCGTGAAAAGGTTTATTTAGTTGATTTCAACCCATTTTGTCCTACGACCGATAGTATAATGTATGACTGGGAAGAACTCATGAATTGTAAGATTATGATAGATTTATCATTGTAGATATTAATATCAAATAGTTGACTTGGATCAAAAGCAAGCAGAGTTTAGGTTTATAGAATCTGAATCAGAAGCCAATTTGTTATCTCGTAATGCTCCTAAATTTGCTACTAATATGGTCCCAAAGGATGTCATCGACCTATCCAATGGTCAATCTATTGCTGAATTTGCTGAGCAGTTTGAAAAAGCAATGAAACTAGCGGAACAAGGTTATTCGTCGTCAGAAGATGAATCGTAATAAAATTCTTTTTTTTTTCCCCCTTTTTTTTTTTCTCTCTCTCTTATTCTTTAAACTTGAAATGACCATTACTTTAAAGAAACCGATTGAGAGATTCCCCAAGATGATTGTATTTGACCTTGATTACACCTTGTGGTCAGAATGGTAAGATATAATAAGAAAGTGCTTGTGTGTGTGTATGTTTATTTATATTTATATGAAAATAGGATTGATTGCACTTCAGGTAAATATAGAATGCATATAAAGAGAGATGTATGACTTATCTGTTTATATCCGTAGGTCCACCTTATTCTTATTCAAAAGCAACCAATTCAGTTTTAAACAAGTATGTAAGAATACGCTATTCAATTTGATATTAACAATGAATTAGACAAGGAGAAGAATTATGCTTATTTGAACATACAACAAAGATCGTTGCCTTTATCAAACAATCATTACCAGATACAAAAATCGGTATCGCATCTAGAACACATACACCTGAATGGTATACAATATCCATAAATGGAAATAACAAAGACTGAGCCGGCAGTTTATAACATTTTAGGGCAAGAAAGGCACTTGGCTTATTTCGTATTCCGGAACTAGATGGCATCACCTTATTAGAAGCAATTGATTACATGGAGATTTATCCATCAAGCAAGATTCAACATTTTAAAGCTCTTTCTGAGAAATCCAATATTGCCTGTGAAGAAATGCTCTTCTTTGACGACGAATCACGAAATCGTGAAGTTAGTAAATTAGGTGTTCACTTCATTCATGTCAATTCCAGAACAGGAATTACCCCGACTCAATTTGAAAATGCCTTGCAGGCTTTTGAAAAGAACGCTGGGCGTAAGCAAACATCTATGCATGATTACTTGAATAAAAATATTGTGCAACCCCTTTTAAAAAATTATATACAACTGCCACTTTCTTTTCACTTTTGTGTCATGTCTGAACATCAAGCTCACGAGTTACTTTTACAAGCAGAGAAAAAATTAAACAGTTGGACTTGGTTCAACAAGAAGAATAAAAATGAAGACGCTGCTGAAATGTATGAAAAGGCTGCCAACACTTTTAAATTAGCTCAGAGATGTATTGTGTGTGTTGTCGGTGCTATTCTCATTAACCCATCACTCATCACATTCTAGGGAAAGAGGCCGGTGACGCTTATTTAAAGGCAGCTGAACTTTACAAGACATCACAAGAATCGAAATTTGAATGTTCAAAGGCATATGAAAACGCAAGCAAATGTCTAAAACGTGTTGACGCCCAAGGTTTACACGCATATAGGTTATAAAAACATGTACTGATTTCGATCATACTTTTAGCGGCTATTGATGCATTGAATAAAGCAATCCTAGTTGATAAAGAAGCTTGTAGTTTTAGAAACGCAGCCAAGCATCATCAAGAGATAGCCGAGATTTATGAAACGGAAATTATAGATCTAAAGGAAGCACGAGAAAACTGGCAAGAGGCAGCAAAGTTATACATGGCAGATGATTCACGCCCGTAAGATAGCAAAGAGACATTTATTTTTTGTTGTATTAAATACGTTTATGTAGTATGATCAACAAGTGTATATTAAAGGTAGCCCATTTTGATGCTCAATTAGAAGAATACAATGCAGCCATTGAGCATTTTGAACAAGTGGCAACAGATTCAATAGATAATCCACTAACAAAATGGTCTAATAAGGAATTTTATTTGAAAGCAGGCCTGTGCTCATTGTGCACAAATGTATGTAAATACAATATATAATGCATGTGTGTACTGAATTGAAACAAATAGGATACCATCAAGACACATGAGTTATTAGCTAAATACTCTGCTGTAGATTCTTCCTTTGAGACAACACGTGAATATCAATTCCTATCGGGTATTCTTGAATGCGTAGAAAATAACGATCAAGAACTATTCACTCAGAAAGTACGCGAATTTGACTTGCTTACAAAATTGGATAATTGGAAGATAAGCATTCTATTAAAGATCAAAAAGACGATGGATTCAAACAAATAAAATGATTGGATGCTGTATTTTAAGCAGTATCCTATTTTGTACTACTTGCGATTTTTTCAAAAGGGCAATACTTTACAATTTAACCAAAATGCAATATTTTTACATGAGGATAGACATGAATATGTGTTTAACGAAGATGACAGTCCTGAGTCCATGAAATATATACCGTTGGTTAGAATGCATTTATTCTGAATACTTGAAGAATCCGTATGACGGAAGCAAACCTAAAACAGGATTATGTTTACAACACCGTGGCGTGTTTGATATGAATAGATATAATATGCCTTACAGTAGAGCATACATCCTACTTTCCTCTGTCGCATCTGCAAATACTTGGGCAAGGAAAAAAAAAAAAAGAAGGAGCCACAAAGATTAGATGCTTACAATCATGATCATAGACAATATTCTCAAATCAAGGAATTGATTATCGATTGCGGGCTAACTTTTGAACTGTTCCACAAATACCGACCTTCTTGAAAATGAAGATACAATCAGCTTTTTACAATATAATCTACCTTAGAGCTAGCTTAGAAATAACTGGTCTTACTTTTTGTTCAAAGAAGAAAAGAACAGAAAAGAGAGACCATTTATAATGAATATCTTATTCCGTGATTACCAAGTGTTAACCATATCTTATACATCTCAAAAAGATGAAGTTCATATTATGTATTTTACATGTTGCAAAGTTGAAAACAACAAAGATTGATAATCATTTTGAAATGCGGACTATAAATTTATATCACACGCACGCAATTCTTCAATGTCATTCTTTATCACTACATGTCGTTAGCTAGCATAAATTCTTTAACTGGCAATGGACCAGAAAGTGCAACACAAAAGAAGAGAAGAGAAAGTAATGTGCCTTTACCAACATTGTCTATAGAATTTGAAGGAGGAACACATGTGATTATACGTCCTAATAGAGTCATTCGTGGTAAATAGACAACAACAACAACAAATAAGCAGTTTCTTTTTGATAACCTTTTATTACAAGGCAAAGTTATACTTTTTAACACAGAAACAATTCATGTAACAAGAATAAGAGTCAAGGTAACTGAATAAAGATAAAGAAATAATAACCAAGCTAAACAAATACAGTTTCGTGCTGAAGAAATCGCTACAGTCAAGGTAGACGAGGGGGCTAGCACGGATAGTAAAGGAGAATGGATTCATCAGATGATCACGTCCTTCTTTGATACAGACTGGAGAATCTTTGGTCAAGAAGCTACACGTAAAAAAAAAAGTATTCTATAAATACATCATATTTACATGTATGTGTAGTCTATTCTCAATGTGGTTGGGAGGATATCGAACCTGGACGGCATGAATATCCTTTTGCACTCAAGGTAAACAATGGCATATAGGTATGGATAAAGGTTCATTCTTGAGTTTGTTTAGTTTCCAAATGTAAATTATCCACCTTCCATAGACGAGCCTGCTGGATTCAGCGTTCGCTATGTTTGGTCTGCTCAAGCAGATGGGCCTGCTCTTCAATCTGGACTAAAGAGTAAAGAGTATATCACACCTTATAGGCCGATTATAGTTTCTATACCAGGTTAGTTTGATTTTTTTTTTAGAGTGTGTAGGTACTTATATCTCTTTTAGATAAAGAATGGGTTTACAAGACGACGGTTCTTAAGGAAAAAAAGGCTCTTATTGAAGTACAAGCCAAGTTGGATAAGCAAGCTTACTGCCCAGGTATATAATAAAACAAACATAATGTGCGTGTGTGTTTACGTGGATGATAGACGAAGCCTTTCAAATGCAACTTAACATGACCATGCTTCAATCCGATTCCAGAATCTCCGGCCTGACTTACAAGTTTCGTAAACACCACGAAGGAAAGATGCTTGTGCAGCAAGGAACAGCATTTAGGGAGCAGATCCGTATTGTTCTTACAGACCAAATACAGATACAGCCCAATAAGGCTATATCTCTACCCATCCAGTTTGATATTCCTACACGTCTCGTCTCACCCTCCTTTATCTCACGACACACCCGTGTTCATTACGATCTACTGATCACAGTCGCTGTTGAGCAACAAGGCCATCTGTTCAAATCAAACTACCTTACAGAATTTTCCATTCCTATCGCCATAGCCAATTTACCCAACGATCAGCTTTTGCGCATACCCCAGCTGACGGCCATCAAGGATTACCGTCAATCAAAAGAATGCCCGCTCTTTTTTGATCCGCAGTTAGAAGAGCCACCTCTTCCTCAAGGTGTGCCCAGTGAACTCATCGGACCACTCACGGCTGCCCTGCTGAATAATACAAATGGCGAAGATCAACCACCGAGTTATTTCAGTCTACCTGAGCTTCCACCTCAGTTTGAGATACGAAAGGAACGGCACGAGAAGACCGTCTTTCTGACACGACAGGCACGAGGGGCTCCTGGAAGTGGAGAGTTGATTGAGGCAACAGTCATTCCGGGTTTATTTGATGAAGAGTGGTGAATTATTATTATTATTATAACAATAAACTTTAGGGCCATCCCCAAACTTCCTTTACCCATTGACCTAAATCCATATGAACATGTTCCCATTTCAAAATGAATGGATGCTGTAACATACGAGCTGGAGTTGGTCTGTAATTTGGATCCTTTGTCAAGCTATAAAATGCATCAGTCAAGGCTCTTTTAGATCATTCAATATTTACCAAACAGCAACAAAATTTTTGCATTCATCAGAGATATGACTTCCTGTGATTTCAGGCACAGGCTGACGAACGATAAAGTCTAATAACTCAAAGATCGATAGATGAGGTTGATCTGGAGGGGGTAACGCAGGTCTGTTTTGGGAAACTTCGATCAGTGTCAAGCCAAGTGACCAAATGTCGGACTGTACTGCATAAGCATTTCCTTGAATACGTTCAGGCTATATAAAGGTGTTGGGATCTATTGGTATATATATATATATATATATACAACAAGCTAACTTACTGCCATGTAATATTGTGTGCCTGTAAATGTCTGTGCGAGTGAATTAATTAATTCTCCAGAGACACCAAAGTCACAAAGTTTGATCTCACCCTTTCGAGTGACAACGATATTGGATGGTTTGATATCTATGTAATATATCAATATCAAGAAAACTCTCTTTATGTGAATTATTGTACCTCTATGAATGACCCTTTTCGAGTGTAAGTAGACTAATCCTTTACATACCTTTTTGGATTATGTTAGCCACACGTATGTATATATGATATAAAACATCCTTACTGATTCTGCTATACGTTCAAGAACAGGTTCACCAATGACTCCACCCAAGTCTCTCGCTCTTTTATAAATATCTTCTAAACTTCCTGCTTCACAGTACTCCATACATAGAGACACGGTTGTATCTCCGTCATCGAGAAAGACGCCATAAAACGAGACGATATAAGGTGAATCGCATGTCTTCAAAAAGGCCAATTCACGTAATATCTGACGCTGAACTGCAGGATCTGGTTCTGTTGAGATAGACTGCAGGATTTTAAAATAAAGAAAAAGAGCAGTAATAATAATTATTTACCTTTTTTGCCATAATAATCTGTGTAGGTTTATGTAACACTTTACGCACGGTACCAGCCGCACCTTCACCTAACCGAGAGAGCGTTTCAAGATCCTGTACTTTAATGTCCATAAAATGATGCGAGTTTGTTTGTTGTTGTTGTTGTTGTTGCTGTTGTTGTTCTATACGCACATTCTGTGTTGTTGGTTTAATTTGCTGTTGTTGTTGTTGGTTCAGTGCTAAATAGGATGCAGCTAATGATGTTTCCTCTGCTGTTTCTTTGAAAGGCTCTGACGTCGTCGGGTTTCCATGAACAATATGACCGATTTGTTCACGAAATGTGTTATTGTTGGCATTAGGCGAAGTTGAAGAAGATGAGGCGGGTTGTAAATGTTTTGAAGTTAAACGAAGCCCAGGTTTACGTTTAGGACCTTTTTCAGGTGAAGCAAACGACATGAGAAAGAAGGAAAGAAAGAAGGAATATTTGAAACTCCCTTTTTTGAACAAAATGTGTGTTCTTTTCTTTCTTTCTTTCTTTTTCTCCTTGTTTCCCTCTACTTTCCTTTATACAAACACTTTTTTTTTTCTCTCCTTTCGTTAAACAAACACTTTCTACTTTCCTTTAAATTATGCTCAAGAAGTTGTCATTACATCTTTCTCATAAACCACACAAGTAAAAAAAAAAACAATGGTTCTACTCTAGTTCATTATGCATAATAATAACTCATTTTATTTCTTTTTTAATAGAGTTGATTCAAATAAGGTTTGAAAACACAATAGTATTAAAGCTTTGACTAATACCTAATTAGCAGAATGAATCTCGTCCACCTGTTGTTGCTAATGATTCATTTTATGGCAAAAGTCATTATACCCACCATCTCGGTAATAGTCACTTCATTACCCTTTTTTGTATATTCACCAACAGACATTAATAAATAGATACCACAACTCATTCAGACTCAATACGTCCACCCTCACTCACGATAGACAATGACCCTGTCTCTCCTGCCAGTCCTTCTCCTCTGACACCTGGTCAAGATATTGAATCATTGATTCAAGACGGTATTACTTTTCATGAACGAGGTCAGCTTGAAAAGGCGACAAGTTTATTTCGAGTTGCTGCCGAAAAAGACAACCCCCTCGGCATGTTTCTTTATGGTGTCTCATTAAGACACGGCTGGGTAAGGCATAATAGAAAATAATACGCCTCATATTAATCATGGTATTAGGGCTGTAAGAAGAATGAACATCTTGCATTTCAGTATTTACAAAAGGCAGCTGAGCATGCCGTAGAAGACTTGACCAATATTACAAATGCTGTCAATGCATCTGCTTCCAGAGGTGAACTTGTTATGGCCATTTATGAATTAGGTGTTTCCTTTAAGCACGGTTGGGGCGTAATGTATGATGACAGCTGTATATAAGCATAACTAACCCTATTTTTATATATATATATAGTGCAAAAAGAATAAAGAATCTGCCGCTTATTTCTTCAAGATCGCTGCTGACTTGGGAGACCCAGATGCTCAGAATGATATTGCACATTGTTATAATCAAGGTATTGGTGTCAAAAAGGATTTATACATGGCAGCCAAGTATTACCGAAAGGCTGATAAACAGGGCCAAGGTATCATGGGTAACTCTTGGATTTGGAAGCCAAAGTATGATCCCAAATAATAAATGCGTGAAGGAGGAGGTTATTTGACACCTTTGTGTGGATAAAAAGGTGTATTTCTTTATTTAGTAATCAACCGTTGTTTTCCTCCCCTTGATATGATTTGTGTAACAATTATGTCCAATAACATCCAGAGAGGGTATTTGCATAACAAGCCATTAGGTGCTTTTTACATGAGAGGAGTGTTGCTTAGGGCATTAGTATCAATTTCAATTCATATTTAATGTTTATACTATACTTGGGGTTATAGATGTCAAATGGGGTCAATTGATCTTTCCTCCCCCTTAGTTTTAACAAGAGCCTGCAAAAGTGTAGCTTCATTATATAGCACACTTCTTTTTGTACAATACATACGTACACACACAAAGTGGCGATTGTATTAGTGACACGATTCGACATTATGGGAAAGAACGAATCGAATATAAACATAGCTCATAAATTTCAAATGAGGAATCAGGTACACACACACAGATATATATAAATGTATATGTATGCTGCAATCAGGTTCAGCTAAATAACTCCATATCTGTTATATGCAGTATATGAGACATTTTATCCAAGATTCTCATGTATAAACTTGCACTGGTATATACGCATACACGCGTCAAGTCATACCACTTTATCCTCTAGAATTGCGATCAAATTAGCCAACCTTGACAGAATTTGTAAGTTCCTTTTACTGACGAACAAGAAATCCTACAGTAGCAACACCTAAAACATATAATCACATTATTTAGTGAAATTGTGAAAAAGTAATACATTCCAGGTGGGGGACATTTGAAATGAGCAAAAATGATTGCTTGCAGGGACGACACTGCTTTGTTCACCATTGAAAGGCACGTGACCTACTCGATAGTATAAAAAGCGAGCAACCTATTTCGCTTTCTCTTTCTTTTTTTTTTTTTTTCTTTTTCTTCCTTTTTTTTTGAATTGTGTGTTGGAAGGACAGCATGGCTTCTGCTGTAGCAGATCAGAGTTCGGTTGGTCAGTTAATTGAACCTCATTCACAACAAACTTCCAACATGAATAAGCAACACAAAGTAAAGATTATAAATGCTAGCAACACTCATTGTTTATTGACATGTATTTATAGCTTATTTGTTCACCAAGAGAAGAGGGTAAATTAGACAATAAAGAGAGAGAGAGAGAGAGAGAGAGAAAAGTTGTCAGAATAATGTTTATAATGATTCTATGTAGAACTATTAAAAAGACATTCACAAGATCCACCTTCACTTTGTTTACATTTATATTCCACTTATTTTAAATTTGAACACGAAGTATGATCTTCCTTCACTCATATATTATGTGTATTGATCTTTTATCTATAGGATGGTTTCTTTTCTTACAAGAGTCAATTTAAAGTAACTATATACAAAAAAAAACCCGAAATAATGAAATACATAACCATCCGTAGGACTTTTTATTATGTATAAAAGAAAGAAGATTACCAGGCGATTTGATGGATGTGTTTAATGAAGCCTCCTGTCGATATTATGATGGTAACTTTTATAAGCTATATGATTTATTTAGTTAGTAACGCGCGTAATCAGGCTGTTTGATTGTTGAAATTCATGATCACAGATCAGAATCGATCGAGATAAAGCGAGTTGTTATGAGACCTACAGCAGAGAGCATATGGACAGATGTAGCACTGTTAAGTGAGGATTGGGGGTTTCCTTGGACAGAAGATGTTGCATTAGAAGTAGAAGCGAAGATTCTGGTAAGGGTGTAATTACGGTGATCAACATGAGAAACTGACGACTCGTTTGCGTAATAGGTTGCTGCAGAAGAGCCTCTTTGCTTAGATCCATCAATACAAGTTACTCGAGTGAGTAATGCTATAGAATATGTGTCAACGCCAAAGAAGGTGAAGAAGAAATTGAAGTGGAACTCAGTGGAGCGTGAACAAAAGTTGGCTAAACAAGCTGAACATTTGAGACTGATGACATTAAAGGATAACGTAGGTTTTTTCTTGCTTAAATAGATAAGAAAGCTAACCTGCTTAATATCTACAGAGAGCCAAACGACCCTTTCCGTTTGAACCCAGCTTTAGTAAAATATCATACCTTCAAGATTGGAGAAGCAAAAAGCAAAAGGCCAACGCAGAGCCACTACCAGCGATTGATGTCAAGAAGGGTAAAGGTCGAAAGTCTTTGCTGGAGCCTATTACGCTACCCGATGGACGAAAGTGTGTTAGATCTATACGATTTGAACGACCTGAAGGCGATAAGAAGATATATACCCTTATTAATATTTATCTTTTAAATGGTCATTATGATGGTGTGTTTCGCTGGGGTACTGCATACGACACAAGTCTAAATGGAGGCAGTATAAAGTTTAGCCTTGGACCTGAATATATCATGGACGCGTATGTAACTCACATAAAGGCAGTTTATGGACAGTTCAACACATTGGTATCTGATCATACTACGTCAAGCATAATGCCTTCTTCTCCAACTCCTCGTGCAACCCCTCCAACAGTTTTTCAATTGCAGCAACTCCAGGCACAACAGCTACAAGCACAACAAAACCGAGCGCTTCAAGCAAAGATTGCTATGCTACCACCTCATCAGCGTGCTTTGTTTATTCAACAACAACAGCAGCAGCAACAGCAACAACAACAGCAACAACAGCAACAACAACAACAACCACAGCAACAACAGCAACAACCACAGCAGCAGCAGCAACCACAGGTCAACCCGATTATCAATCAGGCTCAGGCTCAGGCATTAGCTCAGGCTCATGTTCAAGCTCAAGTTCAAGCCCAGGTTCAAGCTCAAGCTCAGGCTCAGGCTCAAGCTCAAGCTCAGGCTCAAGCTCAGGCTCAGGCTCAGGCTCAGGCTCAACAGACGCAGCAGCAACAAAATGCTCAACAACAACAAGCGTTGACTCAAACCCAAACACAACCACAACAGCCATCTACCGCTCATTCCACACCTTCACAATCTCATTTGGGAACACCTACAATGTCGCATATCCAAACACCTTTACAACACAATATCTCAATGCCACAACAACAACCAGCACAGGCACAGCAGCAACAAACACCTACTCAAACTCAAACTCCATTGTCTGCGCAGCACTTGGCAGCGTTACAACAGCAAGCCCAACAAGCTCAACAGGCACATATTGGTATGCAATCCATAAACTTAACAGGCAGAGCATCACAATCGCCTTCAGCTGCCGCTCCTATGAACATGCCTAATGTGGGTGCCACGAATAAGTTTGGCATGACAGTCTTACAGCAACAAGCTCTGGCTCAAGCTTTGAACACGGGAAATCCGCAAGTATCACTACAGCGTATCCAACACCTTGCACAAAATGGTGCTTTGCCTCTTGCAATTGCTCAACAACTGGTAACCCAAATAAACAACAATGCTGCCATGCGACAACAGCAACAACAAGCTGCATTACAGCAGGCTGCTGCACTACAGGCACAAGCACAGACACAAGTACATCAACAGCAACAACAAATACAACAGAGCCAACAATCACCTGTGCAGCAACAAAGAATGGGAACACCTATGCAGCAAAATGCTGCTACTCCTACTACTGCTGCTCCCATGCAGCCAAGCAACGCAATACAACAACTGTTTGCACAACTTAGCCCTCAGCATCAACAGCAGATGACTCAAGTGTTTTTACGCCGTAACCAGCTAGCGATGATGGCAAGCCAGGGCAAGCTATCTCAAGAAGATTTACACACACAGCTCCGTCAATTACAATTTATGCAGCAACAGATCATTCAACAGCATCAGCAACAGCAAATATTACAACAAGCTCAAGCCAGAGCTGCTGCTGCTCAAGCTGCTGTCAGGGGGCCTCAAATCGCCACAGCTGTCCCAGGACAAAATGTATCATCACCTCAACAACAACAACCGACATCCAATACACCACCACAACCGCAACAAACACCTCCTCAAGCACAACCACAGCAACCGTTACAACAACCCATACAGCAATCAACACCACCGCAACAGCAGGCATCTCCTGTCACGCTGAATCCTCAGCAAACACAACTTTTGCAACAGCTCATGATGCAAAAGAATCTGCAAATGCGTGGAAGAGGTCGAGGGCAGGTACCCTTGACTAATATGGCTGCTATCCAGGCTATGCGTGCACAACAACAACAACAACAACAACAACAACAGCAGCAGCAGCAACAACAACAACAACAACAGAATGGAAATATGCTCCGTAACGCACAAGGTATGCTCAATCGTAACGCAATGGCTGCCGCGTTTGGACAAACACAAGGTTTGATGAATGCTGCTGCCTTACAACAGTTTCAAATGAACCTTCAATTTCAGAAGCAGCAAGCAGCCGCAGCCGCCAATGCAGTACAGCAAAGGAACTCCCTCCTACATTTCCAACAACAGCAGCAGCAACAGCAGCAACAGCAACCACCAAATAATAACAATGGTGTTGATAATAATCCTTAGCATTAAAAAATACGAATAAATACACACATGTAATAATAATCATTTGTTCAACAATGCGGGCATAAAAAAGACTTTTTACAATGACAGTAAATGTGTTGCTCGGAATTTCATCTTGTTTAATTTTCCTTTTTTGGTTGTTGTTTTCAATTGACATTTTATGTATGTGTATAAAAGAAAGAGAGAAAGAATACTTTCATACTCTTTCTCTTTAAATAATATGCCACCCAACATGCAACAAGAACCTTTATTAAAACAAGCTTCATTTGTTAATAACTTTTGGTCCAAAAACAAGTCTGGTATGGTTCAACTGTTGGACTATATCAAATCAACCCATGACGACTTGGATATTGTTTATAGTATTTATATTCAAAGGTATAATAATAAATATATAAATTGACATGCATATAACAATGAAAAACAGGGCAAATCTGGAAAAAGAGTTTGGTGAAAAGCTATTGGCTCTTTCAAATGCTCAGGAACTCGATGCACCTGCTGAAGACGGAGTTGCAGGAGCCTATCAAGCGATCGCAATGGAGCTCAAGAAGACGGCTGAATCACATATAGATTTATCAAATAAGCTAAAGGACCAAGTAGCAAGTGAACTCGAGGACAAATTATCAGAGTATAGAGCCTTATTTGACAAATGGAACAAGACTCTACAGCAGGTGTATGATGAGAGACAAGAAAAGACGATTGAACTATTAAGAGTATGTAGGGATGTGTATGTGCTTGCTTATAGTAACCTTGTTCTTCGTAGGTGCGTTCTCAATATTTGAAAGAACATGATCTTGCCAAAGGACAGTCAAATCCGTCGTTGGATAAACTAAGTAAAGTAAAAAAAAAAAAAAAAAAAAAAGTTTTTGTTTAAGAAAGAAAACGATTCTTATTGTTTATATATAGAGGAACAATATAAAGCCATGGTAGCAGATGTAGATTACTTGTCACAAGAATGGATTGATGCATGGACAGAAGCTTGTGAGGTAAGGGAAAAAAAAAGAAGTCATTTGATATCTGTCTTATGTTCAATCAAGACTATGGAAGCAATGGAAGAAGATCGCGTAGAATTGATAAAGTATAACGTATGGGAGTACGCTAATCTGGCTTCGGCTCGATTATTAATTCAGGACGAGGTAATCATCTTTAGGGCCTATCATGTTTACATTACTCATTCTTCTTTATAAAAGTGGTGTGAAGTGATACGAAAACAATTGGAAAAGTGCAGCGCTGAAGAAGAAATTGAAAAATGTATTTCAAGTTATAGAACAGGGTCAACTATTCCAAGTATGTCTCTGTCTATGAAAGTATACAGGATTTACTGACTTCTCTTTTTTTTTTTAAAAAAAAAAGCTACGAACGAGTACGTTGGTGAAGTCATGAAAGAATTGAAGAAAAAGCAACCAAAACCTATCGAAGAAAGAGACAAAGATCGTATGACAGAAGGCACAATACGACATAAAGTGAGTGACAACATGGGCAGCACTGCATCTCGAGGCCAGATCAAGAGAAAGCCTTTGAACAAGTCTTTAATGGAACAGGTATCTCAACATCATCATCAGCAAGAACAGACTGTACCCGAAAACACAGCAACAAAGGAAAAGCCAAAGTCGGTTGAAGCCATCTTGGGTTCGATAGACGTCCAAAAGAACAATAATGCAAATAGAGACTTTCATCGTAGACAGCCCTCTGAATACAAGCCTGATACAGGATCAATCCCTACTCGACGTGGTCAACGAACTATAAAGGAGGTTATTGATGCGCCGGAGCAGCCTCCTCAATCTCCACGCCCAACAGCTCAAGTCATCCAGCCCGAAGATCATAGCGGTAGCTCAAAGACCATTATCCAACAACAGCAACAACCATTAAATCAACAATCACAACAACAACAACAACAACAACAACAGCATCATCATCAACAACCATCAAATCAACACCATGCTTTTCCTCCAACGGCACAATACCAGTCATATGCCCCGGCGACACAGCAACAATATACCTCAATAGACCAACGGTCACCCATGATGCAACCTCAACGATCGCCTATGATGCAACCACAGCGATCACCTATGATGCAACCTCAACGTTCACCCATGATGCAGCCAGTGGTAATGCAGGCGCCTATATCCCCTATGATGCAACCACAGCGCTCTCCAATGATCGCTCCTCAAGCTTCGCCCATGATGCAACCATATCAAAGATCTATTCCTCCACCCATCACCATTCCAAATTACATGGCTCCTTCTCCACAACCCTCGCCAGCCATGGCCTACTCATCATCACCCATACTTCACTGGCCAACTAATTATATTGACGGAAGGCCGATCATAGCTTGGGGTAAAAAAAAAAAAGGTTATATAGGCATAGAAAATCTCTAACCCTCCGATACTCAATATAGCACGCTCAAAATACGATTATGCACCCACAGATGCTACAGAAATCCCCTTGACAAAGCATTGTCTAGTAGGTGTATTAGAATCAGACTTGTCAGAAGAGTCATGGTGGATAGGTGCAGTATGGGACGAATATCGTCAGACGTGGTCTAATGCTGGTTCTGTTCCTGGTAACTTTATGGAGAAACTATAATAAGGTTACGTGCTTGTGTATTTTATATAACAATATAATAAAACGAAAAAAAAAGACACATGATAGAATGAAAGATATGAGCTCATGCTCTGCTGTTAAATGGTGAATGTGGCCCCACTATCGCTCTACAATATTCTAACTCGCATACTTCTTTATGAAAACATCATTCTTTATTCTTTAAGCATTTAGCTTATGATCCTCATGCTATAACTGTTTATGAGCTGTCCTTCTGATATCAATCAAAGAACCCTAGTTTGGGGAGCACAACAAAACTCTCTACAGTTAATATTTCCACATGGTTAAAAGAACTCAGAGTATAGAAAGCGATGGAAAATACAATATCAACTTGCTTACAGAAGCTCCAAGCAAATTGCAAGTGAATGCTTGTCGAAGCGCATACATTTGGATATTTCCTATAAACAACAACAACAAATAAACAGACAAAAGACTGGTATAAGCTTGCCCGCTAATATAAAGCACCTCAGACCATTCGAAAATAATATGAGATACCATTCGCTTGTCGTTTCTTTTGAAAGTGAGTTTATTTACATTTTTATTCCAGTGCTGCCAATTTTTGTTTTAGAGAAGCAATCTGTGAATCAATCTCCTTTTGAGCTTTATCTAGTCGCTTCATTTCTTCTTCTTCTAATTGCACACTAAATTCAGGTATGGTGATGTCTTTGGAAGTTTTCTTTAGTGGTAAATTAGGAGTAAGTGCATTATGTTCTGAAAAGAGCTGATAAAGCTGTTCTGTTGGCTCATTAAAAACAAATTCATCATAAAGTAAACTCATCACTGGTTTATCTTTTGGCCAAGGTTGTCCATTGAGATCGTCTTCATAAGGATGAAGTCGTAAATGGTGATAAAGGATAACTTGCTTTTCTCCAGTATGCTGATGAAAGTATATCTTGATCATTATTTCAAATTCACCCCATCCTGTTTCTGATACTTCAAAGGGTGGCTGTTCAACAGCTATTCAAGTTTATAAGTATTATGTGCATAGCAAAGTGTGCATGTCGCAAAACTTACTCCTCAAAGGATTTGGGTATGTTTCATGAAGTTTGAACACAACTTTTTTGATGAGATAACTTAGGTCCTCGTTATTTATTCCTTTGACCATTACTGTCCAACGATGTGTATGATCTGGATCTGCTACTTTCTTTCCATTTAATGAGTATGCAATACTGCCATAATAAAAGGGTCTAGAGACGACAACACCTTTGAGTCGTTTGTTTCCAGACATGATTTTTAAAAAAAAAAAAAAAAAGCGGTTTATTTAGCAACCGTCTTTCTACGGTCCTTATTTTGCTTAAAGCATAAAAATTGAACAACGGTACTTTTTCGACTAAACACCAAAAGCTCTTTGACATGACTCAGTTCAGCTTGGAGATTACTTGAAGATTGTTGTTGTGGATCATAGGCTTGTTCGATTGTTTGATAAATGAGCTGTAGCGTATCGGACGCAGTTGGCGTAACATATTGAGATAATGTTTGATGCATAAATTCGATCTCAAGAGTTGCTTGGAGCATACCACCCATACCGAATCGCTCCACTTGCTTAAAGCTTTCTAGACAGTCACTGGCCATTAGTTCAAGAAGACGAGAAAGAGCTCTTCCGACAAGCTGTTTGGTCACAGCGCTTATTTGTGAATGCACCATGACCAAAGTCATCAAGGCCTCATAAACGAACGGATGCACTTCTTGTGGTTTGGGAATACTAGACCAGTCAATGCCGCTGTGTAGTATGCCTTGTCTGATGATATCTCGAATGGTTTGAGATTTACGCTTGATATAATCACCAAATAAGATCTGGTCCAGCTTGTCAACGACATCAATTAATGTCTATATGTATAATGTAAATAAAGGGCTTTCTATTGTATCTCTTGAACTTACACTATAGTCTTCTTTCATCTGAACATTAAATGCAACTTCAAACAGTTCAACGAGCTTCCTGATAACATTACCACGCATATGTTCCAAGTTGCTCACTGTCAACAGAATACGAATATCCTACATAAAAATAGAGTCAGGGGAAAAGGCATAGATGACTTCTTTTTTCTTTACCGTCGAATGGACATCAATATGTCCTCTCTTTTTGGTCAATATTAACTCTTCTTTATCATTTAAGGGGGTATAATCCGTGAAGGCCAACTGAACTAGACCGTCCAGGAAGGCATACGTAGACGTTAAAAACGATTCTCTTATTTTTTCAATATGAACTGGAGAAATTGGCACCTTTGGCTGTTCATCTGCTTCATCTGTCATAGCAGTCAAGCTGGCAATCTTGTGAACTGATCTTGCGCAAAACTTGTGAAAATCATAGTATCGTTTCAGCAAAGTTGTTATCTGTGAGTTTTGTGGGTCAAGTATCCACTCTTCCAGCATATAGAATGATACTGCATCTATATACATATATAGATGAAATTAGTCATTGTCTATATATGTACAAGTCAATCACATACCTCTTTCCCAGCATTTACAGACAATGTCTATAAACTTTGATCGTGCCTTTTCCATCAGATTAGTCAGTCCAGAAAATGCTTCACCAGCCAGATTAATATTGTTTATATCATTCACACATGTAGCTAAATCACCAATGATCAAGGTCAGATACTCTGAAGTATAGACCGAATTGGCATTCACAGGCACAAACGAAGGCATGATACATCTTTCAGACCCATCCTTCACCTTTTGCATCTCCAGTTGCTTTTGATCCAGTGAAAAATAATCAGATAAGAGTGACACGTACTGATCAATGATATCACGCGTCATACGTTGACACTGCTCAACCTTGTTCATGTCCATACCCTGCCGTCTTTTTCGGTTTGAGCTGATGGTTGTAGTCGATGTCTTGTTTGCAAACTTTCCTTCAATGAATGCCTTAGACAGTCGCCAAAAATCAGGTAAACATCGTAACAAGAGGGAAGAAAGCGATTTGACAAGGTCAGATGTCGCTCTCCACACCTTTTGCTCGATATCAAGCTTTTCTTCCTCTGAGCCCATCTCTTTCAGAATAGGGATTTGTGAAATAGCCTTTTTGAGAGTCAGGCTGCGTTTGATCGATGAGTCTTCTGATCCATCCTCAGCTCTTACACGGTTGATTTTCTGAATGGCTGTGTCGAATGTTTCCTTCATTAGACCAGTGATCCATTGATGCTGACTGTCTAGATAGAACCAGGCAGGGTCCTCTGTGGTATCTAGATCAAACAAGAAGCTATTTTTTTTGAAGTTAGTGATGCTCATTGTTTGTTTTCAATAATTCTCACTTGATTGTCTTTTCTTGCTCTTCCATACTTCGCCAGGGATCAGCCAGTTGTCGAAGCAATACATTTTGCAATTCAGAGACGATCTTTACAGCCTCTGCCCATACTTTATCAAACACTTTAAGATGAATATCCGTCAACCGATTATCCTTTTGCTCTGCTTCATCTGTTGAATCCAAATCGCCCTTGAGCACTTGATACAAGTATTTACCCTTTTTGTAATCTCGAATAGCCGCTTCATATTTTGTCTATATAACATCAATCCACATCCGCCTTTTTCTTAAAAAAACACACACTACCTGTTTAATAGACTCCATCAAGCTATTAGGCAAATTGAATAAAAATCGATATCTCTGCAACATATAAAGTGTGCCCTTGACCTTTTCCACACGCTGTCTTCGCTCAACCACGGGTCCATAGATTTGCTCTGCTCGGTTATTGGCAGCTTTTTTTTTTTGAATGTCAACCATCTATTTTTCCTCTTTCTATATGATTTTACCTTCCAATGCCTTTTGAATATCAATTGTACCATAATCCTGCTGCTGATTCAACTGTTTTGATTTCATCTCGTCATAAACATGATCAATTGTATTCTTGGCACTCACAAATCGATCAAAGTTTTGATGTACTAGGCTTTTCAGGGCCTCAGCTCGTTGATCGACGTCTCTCCTCAGTCGTTCTTCTCCTTGCACCAGTTCGTTATAAGACGTGTTGCGATGAACTTGGAGTAAAAAGTGTCGTGGTTGGAACTTTTTATTGGTAATCATGACGGTCGCTTCTATATATACCATGAGCTAACTGTCCCTCTTTTTTTTTTTTGGTCACTTTACTTTCTTTTAGTTGAGTTAGATTTGTATTTCGAGACTTTTCACTAAACATTGTGGTAAGTTTATTGTATAGCAAGTTTGCAAAATAAAGTCTTTATTATTACTCTGGGAATATGGAAGAATAGACACCAAGTGGGTCGCTGTCATCTAAAGCTTGTAACTCAATATCAGTTTCTGATGGACGAACAGCTGTGCTCAACTGTTGTTGTTCTTCCTCAGGATGCTGGAACTTGTTATTATTTAGTTCTTTATCTGCATTATCCTCATCATCCATCCACATCTCAGGCTCTAAAGAATCGAGATGGTAAAACCGTAAAATGGCTGCATCCTCAGCATACTCTGGTAAGTCGAGTCTGTTCATAAAGAAAAAAAAAAAAAAGAAAAATAAATGATATGCTACTTTTATTACAGATCACGTGGAACAGTTTAAATGACAAGTTTTATTTACAAAAAGAGAGCACCGCCTTGAGTGTCTCTTTGACGGTTGATGTCCGTGTCCTTCATTTCTTTTTCGAGCTTCTTGGCTCTTTCGCCTGGTGACATTTGTGTTTGTTCATCATTTCGATCAGGTTCGAAGAAAGCGTTAGAATCAGCGCTAGGAGGCTCAGTCATGCTCGAGTTTGTAGAAGAGCCTTGGTTGGATACAGTAGAAGACAGGGATCTTGGTGTGGCAGACATCTTGTTTGCCAAATCATCAGTCGTACGCTCAACACGAAGATTTCCGCTGCTTGTTTGGTTTGGATCTTGTTGGTAGTCGTCAGGGTTTGAGGTAGTAGTAGGCAAAGTATTATCGTTTGTGTACTGTTGAGTAGACATTTTGTTTGTTATGAGAAAAGAGAAAGAGAGACGTTTCTTGATCTTTTATATATGTATGCATCTTTTGTCGTCACTCTGACATTTAATAAAAAAGAGTTCCAATCAAAGCAAGTGCATAATTATATGACGTTTTCTTTAAAGATGCAGTACGTCATGTTCACTCTGGAAGAGTAGCCTTTTATCAATTGCAGAGGTTCAGCCTACGTAAAGCCATATGTTCATGCTTTTATGCAAGTACATTAAAAAGTATTATGGAATCAAGTGGCTGTTTATTGTGTGAGAGCGTCTTCTTTTCTAAAGTTCATCTTTTACTTTCTTCAGGATATACTAAAGTTTACATCTATCGTTTTATCATTTCAACAAATGTGAGCCAATCACCATCGACGCATAGATATATTCAATGTACCAAATCATCTTCACAGTGGCGAGACGTTCTGCAATTCTGTACCGATATTGTTCGGCATTCGCCCCCCAAAAAAAGGGATCCATTCATAATAGGATTCTCTTTATTCTGAAATGTCAACTTGTAGTGTTTCGCTCCCTAATGCATCAAATACTGTCGATATACTGACACGATCCTTGACAAGCGACTGTGCTGCCTTATTAAACATGAGTGATTTAAGAGTAATATCGGTAATACTGGCCAGACCAAGGGGTATTGGACATGTTTTAAAGTGTGCAAGCACGTCAGGTGTATAATATTGCTGCGCATGAGTAGCCATGATGCTGATTGTTCTCTTACGATTCCTTGAAGGAATCATGCTCACTGTTCCGATCAGTTCACGAAGATGTTCTGGTGTACAACCTTCTTTGACGTTTTTACATTGAACAATGATTTGAATATTATCTAACCAACTGCCTCTTAAGTCAATTCCACCATCACTTCTTCCACCAACATGATCCAGTCGCATCTTGGCAGTTGATTCCAGTGAATAAAGTGTTTGTAATTCAAACAAGGTTCCACGATAAACATTGGTTGAAGTATTTTTATTTTGTTTTAAGTAAGTTTCAAGTCGAGCAAGCGATGTATAGAATCTCTTCATTTCTAAGTAATAAATAAAAAAAAAAAAAAACTCCCCCTGCGGTGCCTGCATTTTAGAAAATCCCCGTGTGATTTTTTTTTTTTTCCCGCGCCTACAATTAATGTCCTAGTATGTTCTGTTGAACGCAGTAAGGATTCCTCTTTTTCTCTTTTTTCTTTTCTTTTCCCTATATAAATTTAAAAATGAAAGAAACTATCGTTGGTGCCAATTTTCCAAGAGATGCTGAAGGAAGAGTGTATCATATCGGCGTAAAACAAGGCGATGTTGCCAATCGTATATTGACAGTAGGAGATCATGTCAGAGCCAAGAGAATAGCTCAGCTCTTAGACTCTGAAGAAGAAGCAGGACATCCTGTATTTGAAAAGTTGAGTCAAAGAGGATTCCTGACAATCACCGGACGATACAAGGGAGTGCCTGTCTCGATCATTGCCATGTAAGTTCCACACATTTTTGTTGATATTCTTAATTAATCCTATATATTTAGTGGCATGGGTAATTCCATGATGGATTTCTTTGTTCGTGAGACACGAGCAAGTACAGAAGGCACCTTGGCCATCGTTCGATTTGGTTCATGTGGCTCACTCTCTCATCAGGCCCCTGCTGGTGCTGTCATTATTCCCAAAGCTGGGTTCTGTATTCGACGCAACTTGGATTATTTTTCAAAGGAGCCTTTATACCCTGAATTAAAGGATAAACCATACCTCTTTTCGGGCACATTCCCCGCAGATGAAGAAATGACGCAGCTGCTGTCAAAACAGATAAAAGATGCCTTAGCCCCAATTGAAAAAGATGGCCTGTTGGTTGGTCCTGTGTTATCAGACGGTTTGAACGCCGACGGTTGTTCTTTTTACGCATCTCAGGGAAGAACGGATAGTAACTTTTGGGACGATAATGAAGGTGTCTTGCAAGAGATTCTCAGTATTTATCCCGAAACACATTCAATCGAAATGGAAACTTCCATGTTGTTCCATTTGGCCAACTGTGCTAGTAAGCCTATTAGGGCAGCGGGATGTATGCAAGTCTTTGCTGACCGTATAGCCAATAATTTCATTCGACCTGAAATTGTCGCTGTTTTGGAACCAGCTGTGGGTAGAGCTTGCTTGGAGGCATTGATCAAAGTACAAATTGAAGATGAAATGGATCCAGTGGGAACCGTTTGGGAACCAAAGAAATAAACATGTTTAATAAAATGGTGTGAAATAATTAGTTAAATTAAATATTATGTGTGTGCAAAGAGAGAAAGAGAGAAAACACTGATAGGGGGCCTTCTTTTTTTTTTGTATATACGTAATGTCACAAGGAAATATTCACTCATTTGAAGAAAATGGTACATTCGAACAACAACAACAGAATGACCCAGAAGAAACAGATTGCAGTGTTGCAAGTGATTCAGAATCTGAACATGATACCAACTTGGTCACTACTGCTTTACATGATTTAACTACTTATACTGGATCACAAAATACTTTACCCACTAGTACTAGTAGTGATAGTAGTAATAGTAGTAATAGTAATGCACCATCTCTTAGCTCAGACCAAGGCAGAACGAGAAGCAAAAGTAATGCAGACTATACAGCCTACACTAATTCAGGTAGTCATCTACCACCAAGGTCTCAACGTGTATGGGAATTAGATAGACATGCACCCGAATGTAGACGTTGTCACCGACGATTTAACTTTTTGGTTAGAAGACATCATTGCCGGTAAGTAAAGATACCAAGTTCTACGTATTTATCTTAACCTGTATATATAGTCGCTGTGGACAGATAGTGTGCGATAAATGTAGCTCTCACCGCATAAGATTACCCGTTGAAGAACTGATAGAGGACCCGATGATATCGTCATCACAATATCCATTTTTAGCTTCACAATCACAGAGAGTATGCGACACATGTTATCGTGAGCCCATACGACGCTCTTCTGAATCGTATCATCGAAAATATTCACGTCAATATATGCTTGGCTCTGAAATGCAACGTAGCAACAGCTCTCAAAGCTTAATGATCGACTGTCCTGTCTGCGGGACTTCATTTCTAACAATGCAGAAAGAGGAGCAAGAACAGCATTTACAGAGGTGTCTTAATGTAGGAAGTCCACCCGTACAATCGCCAAGGTACATAGGTAAGGCATCATACATTGATTTTTCTTTTATCTGCATATGAATGTACTCCACGTAGTGTATGAGTTGCCTCAAGATTCGACACAGGTTGGAGAAGAGTGTCCTATCTGCTTTGATGAATTTTCAAAAGGTAAAGAATGTGTATGGATGTAAAAAGGTATTGATACATCAGTATAGGAGATAAAATAGCAAGGATGATATGCTTATGCACATATCATCAGCATTGTCTATCGTCTTGGTTACAGAGAGGCAAAGGATGTCCTGTTCATTATGACACTATGCTTCGTCAACCAGAAGAATGATCATTGTAATATTTTCTTAGAAAGTTCTGTATAATTATATCTACTAAAGAGCATCCCTCTCTCTCTCTCTCTCTTTTTTTTAACAAGGAAAACTGAATACGCTTAAACAACATATTTTATATCCACACAATAAACCTCTCCCCCCCCCCTCTCCCTTTCTTTTTGTTTTATTTATTCACAATACATAAAGACTGATTTATTGAATTGCAGTGTAAACGAACTTGATTATTCCTCTCTTTATTCTTGGTCAGATGCTTCTTTTTACTCCATGATTCCTCTGTTCTGCCTCGAAAAAAAAATAAAAAGACAGATTCCGTAGTTGTCAGATAAAGAAAAGATCAATCATCATTATATCAAATGACCTCAACCTCCTCTTTTAATGCGACTGGTTTAAAACAATCCCTCTGTACACACTCTCCTTTACAACAACAGGGATTTTCTCGAGATTTAAACTCAGTGCAATTAACTTTTTTATTTATAAAGGAAAAAAGGGCTTTCTATTTTCTCTTTCTCTTTAGAGATGCCCTTTGGTTTCAATCACGAACTTGTTTGCTTGATATCAAGAAGCGCACTTTGGTCCTTCTTTTCTGATATCAAGCTTGAAAATGTATCCAATGTTCCTCCAGAGTCACAACCACTTATTGTGTAAATATAAAATATAAAGTATATATTCTGTATTAATACTATGTAGAGCGGCAACTCATCATAACATGATTGTCGATCCTGCTGTTCTCTCTGTCACTTTCCCCAACAAGCGTCGACTTCATTATTGGGCAAAGGATTCGATGTTCAAGTCACCGTATGCTGCCGCCTTTTTAAATGATTGTGGGGTAGTCCCAGTTGACAGAAAAACAAAAAATAATGCACAACTTTATGCAGCTACCTTTGAAGTCTTGAAACTAAATGAGGCCGTGGCTGTGTTTCCAGAAGGTACTAGCCACACCTTACCTAGACTAGGCACTTTGAAGGATGGAACGAGTTTTGTAAGGCTTTTATTTTTTTTATATCGGGATCACATGTATAATAACCCCAAAAACAGGCGGCTTTGGAATATGCTAAAATTGTACATCAGGAAGGTCGTGGTCAATATGCGCCTGTATTGCCAGTAGGAATTGTGTATCCAGAAAAGTCAAAGTATCGAAGTGTGGTTATTGTAAAGTAAGTAAGCAAAAGCGTGTGTATGTGTGTGTGTGTGTGTGTGTATTTATATGCATGTACACAGATATGGGAAACCTATCTCGGTTGAACCTTACTTGCCATTATATTTGGAAGATCCAAAAAAGGCAGCTAAACAGTTGACAAAGGCAATTGAAATAGCTCTGGAAAAGATTACTGTCAATGCGCCTGACTGGGATAGTAAATATGCAGCAGATATGGCGAGATGGTTGTTGTTCCCAGGAGAGAATGGCTTAATGAAAGATTATATACCAATTACTCAAAGGTATACAAAAGTATTTTTTCACTTATGATCGTTAACCACTACTTAGTCTAATCAATGCCATGAATACATTAGCAAAAGAGGATGTAGAGATGGCCAAACTTCAAAAAAGCCTTGTTGTATATAAATTAGAGCTTGAGTCACTATTACTCAAAGATAGTCATATTGCCAAGTACAATGAAAAAGAGATCACAGCAATTTCGACTACGGTAGAACTCTTACGCCGCACAGCAGCCAGTCTGATAGATCTTCCCCTCTTTTTACCCGGATTAGTTGCTCATTTACCGCTATATGTGGCAGGCTACTATGCGGGTAAATGTGAGATTTATGAAGAAGTGCGAGCACAAAACAAAATCTTCTTTGGCATGGTCTTGGTTCCTATCATTTACATCACCACCTTCATCTGGGGTTGGTTCACATTATTCGGAGGCACTTTCTTTGGATTCTTTTGTGCCTTGGCGACATTGGGTATCTTTATGTGGTATCATGTCGTATCGATTGATGAACGGTATGAAAACTTTAAAGATTTACAAGGTCGCTGGAGACTATTTGATGCTGTCGTGCTCGGTAGAGGCATGTGGCGTAGAAAAGAGCGTATTTTAGAATTAAAAAAGTTGCGTACAGAGTGTCTGACAGAATTACGCAAGATGATCAAGACCTACAAGGCAAAGAATGACGATATTCATGTCGTCTGGTTGGCTATTCGTAATAGAGTGAAGCAGTTTAATGATGTATCCAAGCTTCGGTCTAAAAAGAAGGCGCTTGCAAAACAGTATGAATGGTGTTTTGAAGGTTAACTAGAAAGACTAATGAATAAATAATAATGTATTGTTCGCTTTATACTTACCGAGACGTTAAGGAATGCACTGCCGTTATGGACAGTGCATTAAATCTACGGTACAATTAGCCTGTTGAAGGTCCTTTGAAAGGGGAAGAAGGCCTTTCATTGTCATACTTTGATTTGTTTACATCACAACCCCTTTTATTGTTGGCAAGTGTGAGTGCGTCTATTGTCTCCTTCAGTTAGTCTTATTCTAATATCAGAAGAAATAACTATATAAGGTGAAATGTTGTCTGCCGAGTTATCGTTGCTCTCTCGCTCATTCAATATCTCATATGCGTGGCGGTAAATTTGAACATAGGGATTACACTGCGAGAGCATAAAGGAAAGCTCTCTTATGATCTCAGGATCAATATTTTTCATTTCTCTCCGAGCGTCGTTCCGCTGTATACAATGGGTTGTATATGTAAAGCTGAGCATACGAAGGGTTGGAGCCATCATCAGTGGGCAGCAAAGGGGGGTGACATATATATTTTATGCCGCGTTTAGGTGGCTTATGTATATTTACAAAGTCCGAATTTTTTTTCTGCTACGGCAATTGTAAATTGTTGATGAAGGGGCGTATGTCAGAATCCTTCCCTTTTCACCGAGCCTTCGAGATACACTATGACCGTAAGTATGGTCGATCAGTTTGAAAAGGGAAAAGAAATGAAAGAAAGTGAGCTTGGATGGATGGATGAATTGATTTGGACATGGATGGATTGAATAAAGAACGAGATAAATGTTGTAGAAAGAGAAAAGAGAGAGGGGCCGTAGTCCAAAAAGAAGGAACAGATGTAGATAATTCGACATCATGCAAACACATCAACAACAACAACAACAGTAGCTCATTTTCTTTCTTTCTCTTGATTCTTTTTCATAAACATGTTCAATCGAGTTATTGACTGTTTTTTTTTCAATAGTTGGCCGTTGATCTTCTTAACCCTTCTGTTGAACACGAGAAGCGTTCCCACAAGCTCAAGAGACTTGTTCAATCTCCCAACTCCTACTTCATGGATGTCAAGTGTCCTGGTTGTTTGAACATTAGCACCGTTTTCAGCCACGCTCAAACCGTTGTTTTGTGCTCTTCTTGCGGTACTGTCTTGTGTCAACCCACTGGTGGTCGTGCTCGCTTGACTGAAGGTTGCTCCTTCCGTAGAAAGGCAAATTAAGAAAGAATGAGCCTTGTAAACTATTGTGTACATTTTTATTCTTTTTTCTTTTGTGTAGGGAATAAAAAAAGTTTCTTTTTTCTCTCTTTTTTTTTTCGTTTGTTCAATGTTGAAATTACTTTATGGCACAGGATTCCTTATAAGAATAGCTCTGTTCAATTTCCCTTCTGTGATTGATACACTAAGTCAACGCGTAGAGTTGTCAACGCCTGTCACGAGCTTTAAGCGATGTACGATATATTGTGTGCATGTGTGTATATACTAATCTCTCTTTTCGGTACAGTGACAGAAGGAGTATTTCTATACAATAACAACATTCCACCTTATGACGGAGGAGTGTTTCATCAGGTAAATTGTTCTTGTACCTAAAGATGGTTAAAATCAATATTGTTTTATTTTAGTCACCTTTATTATTATGTCTATTCTCATTCATTACAACATTTGCCCCTTTTATTGTTCCTGTGTTATATGCAACCATAGACGTGATCATTGCTTATGCTTTATCTATTATTACCACTATTAAACAACAACAGCCAGAACCAAAGTTGAGTATCGAAAAGACGTCTATTTCACCTTCCACAGTAGCTACCCTGTACCTATTTAATCCCTTCACTATACTCAACTGTGTCTCCAAATCAACCTTGATCTTTACCAATCTCAGTATCATTTTGGCTGTTTTAAGTGCTTTAAGAGGTACGGTTATATGTATGCTGCATTGATAATGTATATTCACAACACGAATAGGAAATATGAAGCCATCCATGTTTTGGGCCTCCGTCTCTGCTTATTTGAGCTTTTATCCAGCCATGCTCTTACCTGCCTTGTTACTCTTTTTCAATAACAAAGTAAGTTTTCAATATAAAATGAAAACAAGGTGTTAATCATCTTGTAGAAGACAGCGGCTGTTGGATCCTTTACGGGCTGGATGATCATCCTCTTTGGTCTTTCAAGACTATTTATTGGTTCCTGGGACTTTATAAGATCAACCTATGGCACCATGTAAGCTTCTTTTTTTCCTTTGTATAAAACGATATTAACAAAAACTTCATAGTCTCTTCTTGACAGATCTGACGCCAAATGTTGGTTTATTTTGGTACTTTTTCATTGAAATGTTTGATCAGTTTAGATCGTTCTTCATGATGGTCTTTCAGTTCCATGCCTTCATTTTTACAGTTCCTATTTGTATCAAATTTCAGTAAGTTTTTTTTTTTTGTCAACAGCGTGTACATTTCTCTAATATTCTTTCAAAAAGGCATAAACCTCTATTTGCCATTACCTTTCTCTGTGGGATCATGGCTATTTTCAAAAGTTATCCATCTATTGGCGATGCATCCCTCTATTTAGCACTTGTACCTATTCATGACGAAATTCTTAAATGTAAGCTATATATATATATATGATCACATATGTATTAACAATGATTAGACTGTCGTCACAAGTTTTTAATCTTCAACTTGTTTGCATATGCATCCGTTCTATCACCCATCTTTTGGCACCTGTGGATCTATGCGGGAAGTGGCAATGCTAATTTCTTTTATGCTATCACGCTTGTTTATAACCTCGGCCAAGTCTATTTACTAATAGAGTTAGCTTGGGCAATGCTTAGACGAGATTTTGATATAGAACATCCAGAAGATATCGGGAAACCAGTCATTCAGAAATAAAATAAAATAATAATAATGACAGCAAGTTTTTATTGAATAAAAAAAAAAGAGAGAGGATAAAATAAATAATATGTGTATATATATTTTGTTAGATTTGAGCAAAGGATTCCTTGGGATCAGTAACAACCATCTTGACCTTTTCTAATAATGAACTGGACTTTTCCAAGATAGAACTAAAGAACTCTGCAGTCTCTCGTGATGTCTGAGCGAATTCTTCGGTCTCGTGTCTCTTTTGTTCCTTTTCTTCAATTGCTCTTTGAATTCTATTTTGGATTTCCCAGCCTTCGACACGTAAAACCTTTCTGGACTCACGGCCGATACGAGCGCTTTGTACTTCAATATATCCCAGCTCACGAGCTGCATTCTTGAATTTTTTGACCAATTTACGTTCGACAGCATGACGCATATCACTGACGACATAGACAATGAATCCGACACTGGCGATACCGACCACAGGGGCAATCCAGCGACGCATGTTGGGAGAATTGACCATGTTAGACACACTACAGATGCTGGAAACAGCATCCTTGAAGCCGAGCATACGGCCACCAACCACAGTGGCTGCGCCGGACAACAAGGCAGCACTAGATAATTTATCGTCCAAGATGAGGTCAAAGAAATCTGTAGCTTCCACCGTTATGACAAGTTCCTTGGGCTTAACACACAACTTGTTGACATCAGCTGCCAGAGGATATTCGCCCAAGTGCTCTGTGCCCATACGGTGAATACGTTCTAGGCAGGCACTTGTCTCTCGTCGTGCAAAGGATTCTTCTTGTTTAATCTCCTTCAACAGTCTCTGGGTCATGGAATCAGCAATATCTTGAGCATACTGCCAGATAAGCAAGATGCCTGGGTATTCTATTGTATGAATGGCATGACCAATGTTTTCGACAGCTTGATTCAATTTGTTTTGAGCATGACGCTGAATAGAGGACACAGTAGCCTCAGCCACTTTTTCGACTTGCTCAAGCACACGGTCTCTAACTTGCAACAGGTGTTCATAAGCAGGCAAGTCTTGCTCAAGCTCCTTTGTAGCTCTGGCATGATCATCTGTAGACTTGCTCTTGTTGGCCTCTGAGAGCACTTGAATATCCAAAAGCAGGTTGACGAGATAGTTTTTGGCAGGCAAGAGTTTTGATTTTGTACGATTCTCAAGCACAAATGCCCGCAGTCGCTGTTCCAAACGGGCAAAGTCGGGAGCATCTAATTTACGAGAACCGAGTTCAAGGTCGACGTTGCCTGCGCTCACAAAGTGAACAAGGTCGTCAGCGTCTGCATAAGTGGCAGGACTCAGTTGACGAATTTGTTCGAGAATTAAGCGTTTACAACGGTCCTTGTCTCGGATGGAGTCGAATCGATTGACGACAATAAAGATGTGAGTCTTTTCGTTGGCTGCGTTCCACAAAAATTCCTTGCCCTATAGATGCAAAGAGCATAAGCAAATATCCTAATAAGAATATATAGAAACTTACAGAAAGAGTAAAGTGATTCTCAGCACTGACAACAAAGACAACAACGTCAATCTCTTCTTGACGAGCAAAGACAGCCGTAGTCTTGACTGAATCGGTATTTAAGCCAGGTGAGTCAATTAATGCAATATCGACGACACCGTTGTGAAGTAAACTCTCTTGACTGTCTCGAGCATCATTGGCATAGATTTTGAGCATTTTGTATTGTTCGAAATCTTCGGTAATCACTTTGTATAAATGACGCATTTCGATCACATGATAAGTGTCAGGGTCTAGACGATTGTACTTTTCGACACAGGGTATGGCATGGACCTGTTCCACACCGTCGTTCAACATGGCATCCAAAACTTCACAAAAGATGCTCGTACAAGGTTGTTGGTCCGCAGGCAAGATGGCTCGCTTGAGAAGAGCATTGACAAAGGTCGATTTGCCTGAATTCAAATCACCAGTGACCAGGACCTTGGACGACGTATCAGCCACACGGCTATGAAGTTTTTCGAGGTGGCGGATGCTGGTTTCCAATCGGTCGTTCAAGAGGTTAGCAATCGATTTGGTCTCTAGTGTGCTGAGGTCGGCCGAGGCATGGCCCATCTTTAAATCCAAGTTCAAAATATTCAAATTATCACCTTGAAAGGTTGTCTGACGAGCAGCTTCGAGAATAGCTGAGGTATCCATGGTTTGTGAACGAGTGATCTTGCTGGGCCTGGTCATTGGATAAAACATGGGGTATTTGCCCTTGTTGGCCTTCTTCAAGTCGTCACAGATACCGACGACAGAGGTGATATGAGAAAGTAAACGGTTACAACTATCTCGGTAAGTTCTTTGCTCCTGAGCTGCATTCAATCGGTGTTGGTGAGTCTTTTTGGCAGCAGAAGTTGTGGGTGAAGGAATGGGAGAAGAGAAAGGTTGAAATGTGGAGTCGTCAATACCGGGTGCTGAATTTCTTCGAAATTGACGTCTAGAAGACGGCATGGCAGTCGAAGGTACTCCATATACTGACTCTGGCATGGTGAAGTGTGTTGCCAATCAATAGAAAGAGGGAAAAAATAACCAATATAAAAAATGAAAAGAGATTTTTTTTGTTAGCTAACCCGATTGGATGCCAATGTGCGTCACAGCACATGGGTTCCCCCCCCCCTCCTTCCTTTATCATAATTTGGGCTAGACTATGTGTGTCTCTAGTTTATTCTTTATAAATAAAACAATGTGGGGATGATGGTTGCTATGGATACTTGAACTATTGCATTTGCAATATGTATTTAGACATCAATACAAAAATATTAAAGTAAATTCAATGAAATATATACATTATTCATTACAAATTTCATTTTTACTTTATGTTGAATGTACTCGACGACATACAGTGCTTCCACTATCAATTGGACTAGAAATTTAGTCTTTATAAAATACACAACATATGAATGTGTTTATTGTATGGGTATTTTTATTTAAGTAACCACTAGATTAGTTCACAGACTACTAGACGGGAGATATGTCGCTCGCATCAGTAATACTTCTACTGAGAGCTTCAGCGTCACTAACTTTATCCTGTTTAATATTATTTAGTATTTTTAAACAGTGTAATTAAGTCGATCTCTCCATATCACAATTAAGTTCAACAATAAACTTTAATATGGTAAAAAGGCCCATAGTATATTTAATTGCAAAATCTGCAATATACTGTGGAATAGGGATATAAATGCAAATAAGAACATGTCTGATATCGCTTGGACCATTTGGAGAGGTGAAGGAAGATCCTCGGTTTTCATTAGAGAAATCGCCGTCGAGAATACGGCTCCCTTCAACAGGGTTTAAATATATACAAGTAGGTGTTTTATTCAAACTCAATATACAATACGAAATCCAGGTATATATGACTGTACAGTGCTTCCAACAAGTAATATTACAGCCAATCAAAATCAATGTCATTGGCCAATTAAAAACGACGTCATTGGCCAGCGAAAATTGATGTCACAGGCCAATCAAAGTCAATTTCATCTTTTTAAAATGAAGTCAGAAATCTCGCTTACTTAGAAATCAAATTGTGATTCTTGGCACTCGAAAAATATAGAGAGTGAGCACTTTTTAATACTTTACAATTCCACATGAGTACTATATTTCTATATGAAGATGGACATGGGAATGTTATTGATGACAATGGTGGTCCTGAGCCCATAGACTATATTGCTGAGACTATTGCTGAGACTATTGCTACTCATACAGAGTACTTGAAAAATGCAGTCCCCCAATGAACCATCTCTGACTTGCCCAATATCATTAGAAAAGCCAAAAATGAAGATGTTCATATGAAAGAGGCAAATCCAAAACGGGACTATGTGCGTTATATAGTCCAAGATAAAGCTAGGTTTTTTGATCTGAAGATTGAAGAGTGTATGACTGCTTCAGCTGCAGCAAAGCAGTTGAGCATTCGCTTTCGAACAGCTTATAGGTGGGTTAGTCAGAGATGGTTCATTGGGGGACTGCATTTTTCAAGTACTCTGTATGAGTAGCAATAGTCTCAGCAATAGTCTCAGCAATATAGTCTATGGGCTCAGGACCACCATTGTCATCAATAACATTCCCATGTCCATCTTCATATAGAAATATAGTACTCATGTGGAATTGTAAAGTATTAAAAAGTGCTCACTCTCTATATTTTTCGAGTGCCAAGAATCACAATTTGATTTCTAAGTAAGCGAGATTTCTGACTTCATTTTAAAAAGATGAAAGCACTGTATTGTGACTCGCTCTTCTTTTTCATGAACAACATATAAAGACGACATGGGCAAACAGAAAAAGCCAAGCGTTAATCCAAAGAATCTTCAAGCTTATGAACGCATCAACTTTTTACATCAGGCATCTGTCTTGATGTCAACTATTAAATATGAGCCTAATGCAACGACTAAAGAATCGACTGAGAAAAAAGCAAAAGTGAAGGATTGGCAAGGAGATCCTAAAGGAACTTTACTTGGTATTAGTCGATACTTGAATAATACAATGAAGCATACATCTGCTAAGCTTGTTATCAGATTGTAATGTATGACATAGAGCGAGAAATATATAATATTAAACAATTTATATAGGGACCCGCATTTAAAGAGAATGGTATGCAAACGCTGCGATACGACTCTTTTACCTTCCATTACATCCACACACCGCATCAAATGTAAGCTCTTGTACATTTTACTTGATCTGTTATTGAACATCTTATGTATTAGCTATGCCAGTGACAACCATAGTAACTACCTGCAAAGTATGCAAAGCTAAAAGAAGATTTGCATTTCATGATAAAGATTATGTTCTTTTTAATGATAAGGCAGCCATTCATGATGAACAGAATGATACCAGCGAACCATCTTTAGATAGCAATACTTGTTAATATCTACCCTCCCTGTATAAAGCACTTATTTAGAGCAATCCTTAGGCAATAGCAAGAGATCAGAGACAAGACTTGACTGAGCAAAGAATGAAAGAAGGCATCTTTCTTTTTTTATTATAGTTTATTTAAATATAAAAGTGTATGTTTACTAGTATTTCAATTGAAAGAAACTTGATTCATGATAAAAGTCCACAAAATAAATTCAAATTAATCTTTTTTTTTTCCTTTTTTTTTTTTTTTTCTTCTTCTATTTATAATAATAAACTCTATGATGACAACAGATATTGAAAATGATGCTATTCAATGGGCAATAGAAGACACAGAGAATGCTCCATATTTTTATGATCAAGTTTGTAATCTTGCCTCATTTTTTAGTTTTATGCAGTTTTGTTTACATTAATTTAGAATGAAGCCTCTTCTTCTACTGCATTTGATCCTTTTCAAGACATGACTAAGGATATAACTGAACAAACTGAACCAGTTGAACCACCATTCAAAGCTGAACCTATGACCATTCGTGTAGAGGACCCTCAAAAGAGCCCTAATGGTTCTTTTATAACTTATAGATTATTTACAATGGTAAAAAAAAAAAAAAATAATAGTTTATTCTTGTACGCATGACTAAACTATCTTTCAGACCTGTTTAGAACACTATTCAACCAACAATAGACCCGTTCGAAGAAGGTTTCGAGACTTTGTTTGGCTTCATAATGCATTATCAGCCGAGTTTCCTACTTGTATCATTCCGCCACTACCTGAAAAGCATCGTCTAAGTAAGCAACAACAAAAGAAAATAGTAGAATATATTTTAATACATTATAAACAGAATTCATTAAAGGAGATCGATTTGATGCACAGTTTATAGAACAAAGACGATTAGGGTAATTATCATATCACTCACCTTTATTTTTTTTTTTTTTACTGACCATGATCATATCAGACTTCAGTGGTTTATGGATAGAATTGCAAGACATCCTTATTTACAAGCATCACAGTACACACGTCTATTTTTAGAATCAACTGATTTTGTAAGTTTTGATTGAACCAAGAAAAAACAGAAAGAGAGAGAGAGAGCTTATATGTTTATATATAAACAGGCAACGGATAAGAATGTTTATAGCAAAACACTTGCAACAACAGCATCAAACAATACCACTTCTAATGGTGGTATTCTTTCTTCTTTTTTCAAACCAGCTATCAAAGTGAAGAAACCAGATGAGAAGTTTGAAGAGATGAAGGATACAGTCGATAAGTTTCAAGATAATCTACATGTGATTGAAAAGCTATATTCCAGGATTGGCAGACGACAGCAGGAACTCGAAAATAATTATAAGCAGTTTGCAGCAAGTATTCGAGGACTATCTGGACTTGAGACAAATGTAGATCAACCTCTAAGACAGTTTGCTGAATCTATTGAGACATATGCAAATGCTTATAAAGAAAGGGTAAGAATGATCATCGATAGATTATGATGCCATCTGACATAGATTTTTTCTTTGCAGAGGAGACAGGAGGAGCTATTATTCTTGAATGATTTACACGAGCTACTCAATTACTGCCATGCAGCTAAAGTAATGGTTATAAATATTTTAAAAAGATTGTAAACATTGATAAACTTGTACACAGGAGCAATTAACAGAAAGAGACATGAAGCAGGTAACTTTTGAAGACATGACGGTTGATTTACAAAGCGTTGTCTTGGAAAGAGAAAGAATATTGTATCCAGGCAAAAACTTTGGTAGCACATCTGGCATGAATATAACAGAATTCATGACGGATAAGATGACTGATATTGGAAAGGCCAGGAATGAAAAATTGCTTCGATTGGAGTTAAAGATCAAGCAGGTAAATGGAGAAAAAGTAATGCCATATCAGATTTTTACTCTTTTGTAGATGCAACAAACTGTAGCAAAAGCAAATGATGAGAATAACAATTACTCTAATCAAATGGTCAAAGAGTTTGAACTGTTTAAACAGGCTAAACAGACCGAATTGAAACAGAGTTTAGCTGCTTATGCAGATTGTCACATAGAGTTTTACACAAAGAGTATCTCTATCTGGGAGAACATATTGCCCGTCTTAGATCGAATTCAGTTACAAGATATGTAATCATCCTCCTCTTTTTTTCTCTCTTTGTTCCTTATTTATAATGGCATCCAGTGTAAATACATCATCAAATAAAGAAAACTGTAAATAGCAGTCGTCATTTTGTAGTATTTCGTTTATCGCAAAAAAGGATTTGACCTAGCAATGCTTAAAGCACCATTAAGCATTCACGCGTGTCCTTAACAACTCTATACGTCTAAGCAATTATCGTCTCTATCCAAACCTGAACTGTAATGAGAAATTTGGTACCTGTGCTCTCTCGGAGTATCAGATAACGTTGACGGTCAGTTATTTTTGCAGGAAACATACAACTGATAAGCTATGTTCAAAAAGTCTTCATCAAGAATAACTCCTTAATGACAACCATTTTGTCGCCCATTATGTTTACTTTTATGACAACAATGAACGCATAATGAACGTTAGCGACACAAAACTTGGGCTACTTTTTTGACAAGAGATGTGCTGTGAATATTGAGATTAACATTGCTGCGTATATGTATATGCTAGCTTAATCCGATTAAAAATGTCAGCGTATACTGATATGACCAGCGGCTATTGTCAACAAAGGTGAAGTTAAAAACCTATTCAATTGCTTTGATAGACAAAGGCTCCCTTACATTTCTTTTATTGCTCAATCTTCATTTCTTATCCCTGTCATTTACAGCAAGAAAGACATTAAACATGTCTATGTACCTTTATTGATGTGAATAAATCGACACATGATGCAGAGTATTTTAATATGCAAGAAATGGTTGGTGATACAAGGTTGAAATGCTTAATGAAGCCACTTTGTGTGTAAAAATAGTAATCAAAGTTTACCTGTGTTAGATCACAAATCCAATTACAAGATATTTAAAATCAACCTACTCCCTCTTTTTTTTCCCCCTTCTCCTTTCTTCTTTTTGTCGTTCTTTATTTTGATTATCAATAATGACATCCAACGTAGATAAATCACAAATAAGCGAAGAAGAAAATGTAACTCGTAATGATGAACAACCCCTCACTTCAAGAGCTGAATTATGGAGTTATTACCTGTATTACAATGGAGTGCGTTATTCTTGCATAAAAAAAAACTTAGTGTTGACGACATTTTTATTAGAACAATGGTTATACTATATACAGCTATATGCCAGTCATTTTGCAATATCTTGCTTATCGTGGAGGGTTCAACCCGGAGACAAACGGTCCCTGTGACATTCAAGACGCCCTTAAACCATGTAATGTCCATTGGCTATCATCAAGCGTTCCTGTATCCTCTATGCTTTTGTACGTTCAAGCGATCGCTTTCTCGATTCAACTGCTGCTCTTCACAACCTTCGGAAGTTTAGCAGATTATGGTAGATGGAACAGATATATCTTATTTACTGCTACCGTGATAAGTTGTCTGTTCCAGGCTCTTCCTATTGTCTTGATCAATGACGACGGTTCACACTGGCCACTAATGATGGCCGTCATGATTATTGGTCTCATTGCTTATGGTACAACCCTTGTGTTCTATGCTGCCGTATTTCCAATTCTAAGGTATATATATATATATATATATATATTATCCTGCAGAATATTCATCCTTTGTTTGCAGTGATAATCTACCAGCAGTGCGAGAGAAGGGTGAAGATCCCGAGAAATGGAGAAATCACGTGTCGACCATATCGACGACCTGGTCCAACGTCGGTTTTGTCATCGTCTCTGGTATCCTCGCGGGCGTTTCATTTGTGCAGTACAACGGAGGTGACCTTGGAGATGCACCCATGTATAACTTTATTGGTACTGTCTTTTGTGCAGGGTTCCTGGCATTGAATGCGATTCCTTACTTTATAACTATGCCCAAAGGCAGAAAGGGGCCTCCGCTTCCTCCAAATAGCCATTACTTGACCCTCGGCTGGACTTCCATCTTTGAAGCACTAAAGTAAAAAAACAAAAAAGAAAAAGGAAAAGTGACTGATATATTTTCAAAGAGAGGCCAAGAAACTTCGATACCTGTTTATGTACTTGATTGCATATTTTATGTTTTCTGATGGTGTATCGACAATCTCACAAATGCAAGGCATCATTCAAGGTCAGCTTACGAGTTTCTCGGCCAAGGAAGGTACGCTCATGGGCTTAGTCAGCGCCATCACTTCCATTATGGGCTGTCTCATGTTCCTATGGATCGCAAAATTCTTTCAACTCAAGACAAAGACAAGCTTACTTATTATCATGGCCACAACGGGTCTTGTGGCTGTATGGGGATCATTTGGTATCGCATTTGATAATTTTGGAATCAAGGTACACACACACACTTTTTGAAAATATCAAACCTACTAAGCACTGATATGTGTAATAGACAAAATCTGAATTATGGGTGTTGAGTGTCTGGTCTGGGATATTCGTCGCTCCCATTTGGGCATGGCAGCAAACCATGTTGGCAGAATTGATTCCAAAGGGTAAAGAAAATTTGTTCTTTGGTCTCTTTGGCGTGGTCAACAAGGCATCGTCATGGATCGGTCCAGTCGTGATTGGTGCGATTACCGAAGCAACCTCGAGTATCTGGAAAGGATGGCCCTTTGTACTCGGTTTGTTTTGTATAGCTATTCTCATTGTTATCTTTATTGATGTCGATAAGGCAAAACAAGAAGCACTGGATTACAATGCTCGTAATTGTATACAGGACACGAGTAGTGATACAAAGTTGGATGCCTAAAAGAATCCTTTTATATAAAAATAGTAAAATGTTGGTAGTGCATTGTGTATGTGTCTGTGTATACTCAAAGGAACGCGTCAATGGTACGATTTACCATTGTTGATGAACCTAAAATACAGTTTAAAGAGAAGAACATGGAAGCTTGCGGGAATAATGTTTGTTTTTAAGGGATACATTAGAAACTATAAATAGTTATGTCACTCAACGATGTCCTTAATAACCAGAGTGTAACTCTTTCTTGACTAGGAATTACTATATGAATATGTGATATCTAAGAATAAGCGAATATTTCATTTTTATTCTTACTAAACAGACTCTTTTTAATTCTTGATGCTTTTTATTACTATTACTTGGAAAAGCATGATTGGATTATTATGTAAAGTAATAGGACATATAAGGTTCAAATACCGCTTGTGGATCTAGAGTAAGCAAAGAAAATATTTATGCGTTAGAGATTTGAGTTCCGTTTAGACAAACAGACAAAATAGTGATACGAAATCAATTTGATCTGTAATTAATAATGAGCACGAGTCCAGATGAATGCAAGGAAGCACAAGATCAGCATTGACTGTAAATAACCATTGGTGACCTAGAAACATAACATTGAGATTATCTGGGGTGTAGCAAAATTAACTCGATTAAAGAAATTGGATGATTTATAGAGTCGCACAGAAGGTAAATGTCACTCTTGAATCTCAATGCCACTGGTTTAAGATGCATGAATAATTCTCAATGTCTGATGTTTAAATGTTAAACCGTCTCTATGGTAACACAGCCAATGCCGTATATACATATATATAAATCTCACCAGTCTCGGTTAATAGGGAATTGAATGTAATTTCTCTATCTTAGTGACCTCAGATATCAATCGTCCTTTACTCAGAACGGTCTAGTCTCTATCCAATGGCACACACGCTGGATGAAAAAAGGATCGACGCCCTAAAAAAGAAAAAGTCACAATAAAAATATAAAAAAAGAAACAAAAAATGAATTCACGTGTAACGGCCCCAGCCTACGAAACCTGTCACAGGCCTATAAAAAGCGGATTACCATCAATTGAGCTATAAATCAAGCTATGCTTCTTTCTTTCTTGTAATTTTAAATGATACCAATTTCACCCCCTGTCACGCCAAAGACTTTTTATAATGAAAAATATGACGACCACCATCACGAATCATATGATCCTATCCTGATAACAGATCTCAAAATCATCACTAAACGATCTCGCGTCAAGTCAATTCCTCGTCGATCACCTTCGCCTTCTACGCGCCACTGTTTCACCATGAACCTGTCTGATCTTTACAGTAAAAAGAAGCCACAGCCTAAACAAACCAAGAAATCCAAGTCGGATACGGCCGCATTGTATGATGCATTGGATATCACTCAGCCTGATAAAGAATTTTTTCAAGATGATCCTCAATGGATACCAAATATGGATGCATTTGCACAATATCCTCATGTTAAAGCAGTGTGGAAAGGTAAGCCATGAATTATAAAAGTTCTTTTCTTTTGCTCATATAGTTTCATTTGCAGGTACTCCATTGGATATTTCACATATGCCATATTACGAATTGCTGCATCCTGGGGAAGTAGAAATAGCTTCCATCCTAAGGTTAACACCAGAACAGTACTTGAGATGCAGAAGGGCGCTTATCGTTGGTGCTCAGCAGTTTGATAAATTGCAAATGACCTTTAGAAAGTCAGATGCCCAGAAGTGCGTACGAATTGATGTAAATAAGACAAGCACACTTTGGACTGTATTTAGTCGATTAGGTTGGTTTAATCCAAGACAGCACTAAGCCAAAATAAGACATGCTCCTTTTTCCCACTACCTCCTTTCCTTACCCTCTCTATCTATCCATCTATCTATCTATCTTTTCTCCCTTTTCTCTCTGTGTGTGTATGTGTGGTGTACATAATATATGATTTATAAAACATGTATATGCAATATCAATTACAAATAATAATAAAAAGAATTTATTTGTTTATTCATTGGTTGTAACGTCATTTTTCTATATTATCAAATGTCGCTCAGAAATAGTGTACTTTATTAACCAGAAGAAATTACACTGGCGTCGATCCCTTTCTGTTACCCATTCATTAGCTATGATCAAGCCTATTTATGGTGGGAATCATTAATTAGTTTATTACATAATTAATGAGCTAATTCATTTTCTAAGCCCATCTTCTGTATAAGGTCTATTTATAGTCCTCCTTTTTTCTCTTTCAAAGAACAGTAAAAAAGACGACTGACTTTGAAAAAGGTAATTAGACGATCCATGGCAATTAATGAACCTTACCAGCCATTGTATGACCTTGGCCTGCATAAGTTAATGAACGAGACAACATCGGTTTTTTTTAGGGAGCAAAATTACAGGTTCTCTAATGAATCCAGACCAATAGAATACTTAAAAAAAATACACAATGACAACTAATAATGGATAATTAACACCGTAAAATGCAAAAGTGGCATTCATCGATAAAAGCACATTATGACCAATATGGCCTTGTCTTTTACATTAACTAGGTCTGATCCCCAATCATGTTATGAGACCAAAGTCAAGCCATCATAGAAATCTGGTTAACTGGTTTATTTACAAATGCCAAGAGAAAAGACGAGAAACAGGGGTCGTCAGTTGAGCTCTTTTGAAAAGATTGATTAATAGCCGAAGCAATTGTTCTTTAATTTGCATGTTTGAAAGCAACAAAATGCCATATAACTTTACTACCCCCAGGCATTTCGAACACGTAAAAGAACCTGTTGCTATACATCCCGGCTTTCAGCTCATGCTAAAAACTGCCCTACAAAACCACAGTCGTAATGGCGTTCTGTTGATGAGTAGCCAACTTACTAGCTCAAAGTATCCTTTTACACTGATCCACAGCATTCATGTGAGTACAATCTATAGATGTAATTGGTTGACAACATTTATTCTTGTATTTAAGGATCAATTTCTTTATTGCCATGAATCTCTTTCTTTTTTCTGTTCATAAAAAAGATTATAAAGGGGCTTATTCTATTTTGTTGCACTATTATGTTTCCGAGGTAAATCTACTTGTTCCATAAATATCGTATCTCCTTTCCGATGTTGGCTTATAAACTATATCTTCCAAGGAAAAACGGTAACAAACTATTGCTGTTGATATCCAATGGTTTATGGACAACAAACCTTACACACAAGGCTTTTCTAGAAATACACAATCTATTAGATTGACAATATTCTGTCAGTAGACTCAAATTTATTGTATCAAAGTGTCTACTTCAAGAAGAATGACTAATGGAAGAAATTGATCACTGCGGAAAGGAGCAGTGACTTTAAGTTGTATAGGTTGGAAAAATTACACGCCCATGTCCAGCTGAGCACTTGTGTGAAAATATGGTATTGACGACAGATACAGGACATAATGATATTGATTATACGACTGTCTTAAAAGGCACCGCAAAAATTCCTTACGTCGTATTATACTCTCGATCCTTTGGAGCTTGTATAGTATTGATATCACTTATAGAATCATCCATTAGGGTATAGCTCTTAATGACGGTTCTTTCCACATAGAAAACTCATATAAAGATCAAATAATTAAAAGGGAACACACTTGTATATTCAAAATTAAAGCTGAAACAATGCCCTTTAAGCTTTTATGCATATGTAGCTTTTTCAAATTCATGTGTGAAGAAAAGACGATTCATATAGCTGTCGCCATTAAGCCTATGAGCAATGTAAAAAGCCTTTATCTTTAATGCACTTGATTAAGGCCAAGCCTGTTTCTTCTGTTTTTAATGCAGAACTTTTAGCTTTAGAACTGCATCTCCTGTTGATGGAAAACAGCGAATAGAGGAGCACCACCGCCATTCAAATTCTAACGAGAGTGTAGTTCCACGTAAACGACCTGCGAATTTATCACTGTTAAGCTACTGTCACTGTCAGGAAAGACTTTCAATATAGGTTGAACCACAAAATAAGTTTGTAAAACACGAGTTGAAAAGTTGAATGCATGAAAAAATAAAGTTCATATTTAAGGTATGACCAGCAGATGCAATGATAAGGCAAAACAAGGAGACACCTGGATTATGCGGTAAAAAAAAAAGGTTGCCAAACACTCCAAGTGTGTAATGGGAAATATTAGGTAACATGTACTTAATGTTACCTCAAGAATATAAGAAAAATAAATTTAGTCGTTTTTTATCTGGTTAGGATCAGATCTAGTAAAATATCAAGATAGCTAAACTATCCAGAGTTTATATGTATGAACTCATTTAATCCTTGATTACTCGGTGCCCTGAGTCTGTTATCGTGTGAAAAAAAAAGCGTGTTCAAATTGCTGAATCATAAAGGACAATTGCCAATGGCATCAACATTGATTTGATTCTTTAAGAAAACTAAGGCACACAAAAAAGGCATGCAAGACTTCTTTTTAACCTTGTCTTTGAATTTTTTTTTTCTTTGACTCTGATCCTGGTAATGTCCTCAGTATTCGAAAATGTCTCTGTCTCTATTCCATGCAGCTGTCTCCTCCCGTACTATTCCACTGTATGCAGCAATTTACTTGTATTCATTCCAAACAAAGTAATGGCCTCATCCGTCTATTGGAACAAGGCTTTCTCTCTGGACTGATATTCATTTACCCCATGCTGAAAATCAATCCGCATCAATTGACATAGCGACGTTACAAACTGAAACAGTTTAACCAACCAGTTTGCATTACAAAGGTTGTCCAAAACGAAAACTGGGTCTTAATTTATTTTAACTTGGATCAGCGCTTAAATTACCCAGATCCAGCCAAACCTGAGGACTAAAATTAGCAAAGATCCAGAGCCTCTAGTAAGAGCTATCTAGAAAAAGGAGATGTCACAGCTACATAAAGCCCAACTGATGTAGGCAAGTAAAAAAAAATGAGACATGTATTGTACGTATTGCTCAGGGCTGGTACGATAGAGATCAAGAGGACATTCAGAATGTGATTAAAAGCAAGCAAGCAGAAGGTCCTGTTGGAAGAGAATAAAGGATTTTTGGCTAAGCTAATGGACAAGAAGTCAATGTTAGTTTTAGATCAAGTAATGGACGGCTTGACGAGTCATTTCATGGATCTAAAAGTATCAAATGCTGCACCATACAACTTCACAAGCAACAAATGCAGAATCAGTTTGAAAAAAAAAAAAAAAAAAAAAAAAAGAAAAAACTCATTTCCACTCAGTCAATCTAAATTCATAGGAAAACCTGGAAAAAAGACACGACTGGGTAACCAGGCAGCAGATGTCCAATATGGATTATTTAAGTAATCGTGTATTTATTGACGAGACGGCTTTTCATGTTAATATGAAAAGAGCAGCGGATTGATCGAAAGTTGGTGCGGAGGTAGTCTTTCCAAAGATTCGAGTAAAGGCAGCGACAATCCTTGGAGCAATTTGTGCTATTAATGTTATCAGCGTGAAAAGGAGGAACATATTGTTTTAAGCCTCTGTTGTCCTTCAAGGTTGAATCAATATGCTAATCTTCTTCATATCAACATATTGCATGCTAATGCATTAGTACTCATCAGATAGATTACTGCTTTGCTAAACACGTCAAAGATGAGTTTATCTATGTGTCTTCCAATATACGATATTTGTCTTGTAATTGATTAGATGCCTTGTTTTTTCTTTATTTCTGCAAAATGAACCTTCAACTCCCATATAATAAAGCTGCCTATTCTTTCTTAGCCCTAAAGGGCAACCCATGTTTCCCGGTTACAAAGAAACGCGACCCATCATACATCACTTCCTCCACTGACTGTCTGCCAGACTGACATATTTCTTGATCTTTTTCTTTTCACTTCTGAATAATGAAACTTATAGAGCTGTTCAATAAAAGCCCCAGGATGGCATATGTTCCAAGCAAATGGCTACAATATACTATTTGATCTTTATCAGCTGGTAACAAATATCCTGAAGGGTTATCTCTCATACAAATACTCTCTACAAGTGCCTCTTTGACAATATCCTAGACAATAGTGCTTGGAGGGGGGGCATATCAACCATCAAAGAAGAGGGAGGAGTTATAGACTCCATAACCCATGTGTGACGTGTTGACTGGTGGCACATTCAAAAATATACAAGCAATTTCTCTCTCAGAGTTGACGTATATATTTTTTTCTTGCTTTTATTCATTATGGATTCTAAAGAAACCACAAGTGGGTTTGGAAAGAACCCAAGACCACCCAAGGTATGATTAACAATAGGCTTTCTTTGAAATCATTCCCTCATTCATCTTTAGGTCAAAAATAAAGCCCCAGCTCCCATTCAGATTACAGCTGAACAGATTTTACGTGAAGCTCATGATCGTCGTCTTGAACCTACTCACAGCATTCCACAACAAAAGATTGCTGACCTGGAAGAACTTTCAGAATTTCGTCAACGTAAACGTAAAGAATTCGAAGACAATATTCGAAAGAATAGACTCAACATTAGCAATTGGATCAAGTATGCTAATTGGGAAGAAAGCCAAATGGAACTTCAACGTGCTCGATCTGTGTTTGAGCGTGCGCTTGATGTCGAGTGGCGTAATGTGGCCATTTGGTTACGTTATATTGACATGGAACTAAAGAATAAATGTGTCAATCACGCTCGTAATCTGTTGGACAGAGCAACCACCTTGATGCCTCGTATGGACCAGTTTTGGTACAAGTACACTTATATGGAAGAGACATTGGGCGAAGTTCCCAAGGCAAGAAATGTATTTGAGCGCTGGATGAAGTGGGAGCCACCAGAGAACGCTTGGATGGCATACATCAAGATGGAGTTGCGTTATGATGAAAAGGAACGCGCCAGGGCTATCTATGAACGATTTGTTAGTATTCATCCTGAACCGGCTAATTGGATCAAGTGGGCCAAATTTGAAGAAGAACAAAATAATTTAGCAAAATGTAGAGAGATTTATACGGCTGCTTTGGAATACTTGGGTGATGAGAAACTGGATCAAAAGGTTCTGGTTGCTTTTGCCAAATTTGAAATTAAAGCAAAAGAGGTAAGTAGGGCAATATTAAAAAAGAAGAGATGAATAACAGGATCTATATAGTTTGAACGCGCTAGAGTCATTTTCAAGTATGGATTAGAAAGACTTCCTAAAGCCAAATCACAATCACTCTATAATCAATACACCAATTTTGAAAAGCAGTATGGTGATAAGGCTGGTATAGAAGATGTGGTTATCGGTAAACGACGTGTTCAGTATGAGCGAGAAATTGACGATAATCCGAAAAACTATGACGTTTGGTTCGACTATGCCAAACTGGAAGAATCCGCTGGTGACCCGACTCGAGTACGAGAAGTATATGAACGAGCGATTGCTCAAGTTCCACCTGCAGAAGAAAAGAGATATTGGAGACGTTATATCTACTTATGGATCTACTATGCGCTATACGAAGAACTAGAGACACAGGATATGGAACGTACACGTGAAATCTATGAGCAATGCATCAAGTTAATACCTCACAAGAAATTCACTTTTGCCAAGATTTGGCTCTTGTACGCACAGTTTGAAATTCGACAACTGGATGTCCAAAAGGCACGAAAACTACTAGGCAGAGCCATTGGTATGTGTCCCAAAAACAAGCTGTTCAAAGGATATATCGATTTAGAGTTTCAAATGAGAGAGTTTGACCGCTGTCGTACGCTCTATACAAAGTACCTTGAATACAACCCTGCCAACTGCTCCGCCTGGATCAAATTTGCTGAATTGGAAAGAGATGTTCTGGGAGAAACAGAACGTTGTCGTGCTATCTTTGACTTGGGCATTGCACAACCAGCGCTTGATATGCCAGAACTACTTTGGAAAGCCTATATTGATTTTGAAATTGCAGAAGAAGAATATGACAATGCTAGAGACCTTTATCACCGCTTATTAGAACGTACAGAGCATGTCAAGGTGTATATCAGCTTTGCCCAGTTTGAGTTGTCGATACCATATGAAGAAGGAAGTGATGAAAATGTCAAGAATTCTCGCAATATATTTGCAAAGGCATATGATAAAATGAAAGAGAAGGAACTTAAAGAAGAGGTATGGAAAAGAGTTAAAATGTACACAATGACTAAATGTTCTTTAGAGAGTTATTTTACTTGAAGCATGGAAAGACTTTGAAGAAAATTACGGTACTGATGAGACCAAACAAGCAGTGCAGCAAAAGATGCCCAAGGTAGTCAAGAAAAGAAGACAAGCTAAAGATTCTACAGAGGATAACATTATTTGGGAAGAATACTTTGATTATATTTTCCCAGATGACAAAGTACAGAGCGGTCCACTTAAGCTCTTACAAATGGCACAAGCTTGGAAAAAATCGGGAAACAACAGTAGTAATGACTCATAAAGCAATAAAGATATTGTACATAATAACACACAAATAAGCTAAACTTGATCATGCAAAAGGATGAGCTTGTTTTATTTTTAAAAGAGGGTAAAATGGATGAGGAAAAAGTAGCAACAAAAAAAGGGTGATTGAACAAGGACTACTGTTTGGTAGACTTTGAAAAGAGAACACGATAGGTTGATCCACATACTTTGAAAATGAACTTTACTTTTTCAGTGATAGTATCTGGCAATCCTAAAGTGAGCAAAGCAAACATGAGCTTCTTATCATCATTGTAAGGCGGATAACGAGCTTTCATGACCATTTCAAGACCAGAGGATTTGATCATGAGAGAACGCTCGTAGCTAAAGGTATCAAAAGACTTGATACCGTGATAAGAGCCCATACCACTACCACCTACGCCGCCAAAAGGTAATGAACTTTCCAAGACGTGCATCAATGTATCATTGACTAACACAGCACCTGATTTGGTATTATCCATAACTATAAGATAACGATGAGCACACAGGTGGGACCATGTTTATTGCAACTTACATTTGTTTCTTGTAGATTTATCTTCTGTAAACAAGTAAACTACAAGAGGAGAATCCCTAAGGATATGTTTAGTCGTTTATATATACTTTTCCAAAGGTCTTACTTTGTCTGGATGATTCGAATGGCTTCATCCATATCCTCAACCGGGACAACGGGTAAGATGGGACCAAATATCTCCTGTTCCATCAACATAGGATCATGAGCATCTACGGGGCTCACGACCGTAGGAGCAATGTACAAGTCTTTCTGATCCGTTTGTCCGCCAATCAACACTTTTTGAGGGTCTACCGAATCCAAGATTTCCTTGAGTGCATGAAATCGTTTTTCACCAATCATGCGTCCATAGGAATCTGACTGCTGAGGATCATTTCCATATCGTTCGCGAATGACTTGGCGACACGTATCGACAAATTGATCTACATCTTGTTTTTGGATCATGACGTAGTCTGGAGCAACACACGTCTATGATTTATATAAATGATATGTTTAAAGAGCACCCGTGTGTATCTGTTACCTGTCCTCCATTATAGAACTTTCCAAACAGAATACGGTTTACTGCGATTGATAAATTGGCATCTGGTGCAATAACAGCAGGCCTAGTGAAAAATAAACGTCTTGTTTGTCAAAAAAAAAAAAGGAATAATACTTACGATTTGCCTCCAAGTTCCAAGGTGACTGGTGTAAGATGTTTGCAAGCCTGCATCATTATCACTTTACCAACCACTCCATTTCCAGTAAAAAAGATATGATCGAACTTTTGGTCTAAGTATGATGATGATGAGAAGTGAGGTCATATGATTTATTCATTCTCTTTCTTTACCCAATACCACTTTGGCTTCGTCAATACCACCCATGACGATACGGAATGATCTATTGTCAAGATAATTGGGCAAGTGTTCAGCAAGGAATTGTGAGGTATGTTGAGATAGTTCGGAAGGCTATATAAAAATTAGATTTTTTAAACTTCTTTGGACACATAAGACTTTTTTTTACCTTCAATACAATACAGTTTCCTGCTGCAATAGCGCCAACAACGGGAAGTAATGGCAGATGTACCTATATGAAAAAGATCGGTTTCGTTTTTTTTTTTCCTTCTTGTTCACGCAGTATATTTGTCTTACTGGATAATTCCAAGGACCAATGATAAGTACGACACCTTTAGGCTCTTTTCTGATCATATTCTTGTCCAACATATTCATCTTATAATGAGCCTTTACGCTAACGGGTTGACATAATTTATCAAGGTTCTAATGTGGGAGGGATATTCAATCAGATTCATGATATATTTATGCATATTTGATAGAATCACCTTTAGCATAAAATCTATGTCGCTAAGAATAGGCGCTATCTCCCCCGACATGGTTTCCAGTGGATGTTTATGAAGGTCCTTATAGACAGTATCATATAATTCACGTCCATGCGTTTGCAAAAACAACTTGAGTTGTTTCAACTGTTGTTTTCTGTACTCCTTGTCCTTGGTAATACCTATAATCATACGTTTAGTTTTCATAGAATGGTTTCTTGTCACGAAATACCCGAGTTGAACGTTTCTCGAAGCGATTCGACAATCTTGGGGATATGCTCAATATCAGTGTACTTCATTTTTGAGAGAAAGAAAAAGAAAAGCAAGAGAAAGAGGCACACAAAGCTTTAAAAAAAGGGAGAGTTTATGCAAACTCTCTCCTCTCTTTTAAGCTCAAACCTTGTTTGAGTGACATATTCGTTTTTTTTTTATTTATTTCAAAATATGGTTGCTTTACGTATGTGTCTTCTTGAGACTAGAACTATGCTTTCTTTGTATCTTTTTTGTGCGTTTGGTAATTAAAAGGTTAGGGTATATCTATTTATTTATTTTACAAAATTACACATATGGACGAGTCTGGATTGACAGTAACAAACATTTATACAGAAATCAGGCTATTCATCCTATTTTACACTTGTAAAACATTACAACAGGTTCTCTTTCTCTCTCTCTCTCTCTCTCTGTTGTAGTGTAACGACATGAGAGGAAACAGTTGAATTGTCAACTATTTCTGCTTCAGGTTATCAACTGGACAATTTGTTACAGTACCCTGCTGTCTCACGTGTACTACATCAAAGAACATCGGTTGTGAGAATCAATTATTTATCAGTAAGTTATGTTTTGCAATTACAGCCAATGCGTACCATTGAGAAGGGCTTCACTACCTAGAAGCTATATCACAAAGTTTCTTTCTTGACTCACTTTATTTGAATTGATTTATTTAGTAGATACAAAAGTAAAATCAAAGAAACCATGCACAAGAGATATCTATAGAAAAACGGTGCCATAGGTAACTCTGAATACACTATTAATTGACATTTAAAGTTATCAAAGTGGATAGATTGGGCTGCCCCTGGTTCCTTTTATGCAAAGAACAAGCATGGCTTTACACTTGGTGCACTCCAGTGTATGTATGTGTAGGTAAATAGCTGTGAGAAAAAAAAAGGTGCTGTTTTTTTTTTGCATTCAATATGCTGAAATTAGTTGGAATATGACCACATTGTCAACGTTCTTTAGTTCACTTGAGGCTTTATATGCTCTCTTTTCATTCAAAACAGTGTGGCAATAACATATAAACTCAGCCACCGGGAAACATATTTTTTGTAATTACCGTAGCCAATCATCATTACAAACACGGCTGTAAAAAAAAAACTCCAGTGTTGCACTGCAGGTTCAGTAAACCTTGTGGTATTTTTGGTTATAAGAACAGGATTGAGAGTATGTGAGCCAAATCGTTGAGATCGCTCAAATAATGTTCGGCAGCCTCTCCTGTTGATAAACTGCAGATTTTTTTTTCCCTTGTGTATCCAAAAGTTTAAACGGGCGGGGATAAAAATTTAGTAAACACAAAGACTGAGGCATTTATTGTTATTAGATTAATAGTAGTAGTAGTAGTAGTAGTAGTAGTAGAAGCATTATATTGATAGTATTACTTTATAGAAAAAAAAACAACGAGTATAGTTGTTACGTATACAATTGTAAAGGAAAGGGAAAGAGGGGGGTATGTGAAAGCTGTTTGTTGTGGAATAATTAGGGGAGTTCCTTTTTAATCATTTTGCACATGATATATAAGATAACCAGGTAACCCATAAACACTAAATCCCATCGACTTTGCGATCTTTGCAAATCCCTCTGTTTCCACTTGATGTTGATAAGTAAAGGCGGGGAATATAGCTCCCTCACGATGAACATGAGCCTTGACCAATGTAAATGTTGCACCCACACCGTCTAGAGGCACTTTATAATCACTTCCCAAATGTGTCGGCATATCCACCATCTAAATTATGTTTAAATACCATGCACCTGTATACTAAAACAAGTATATCTTACCAAATATCTATAGGTAGGGAATTCATAGTAACCTTCTAAAAGTACAAAATCTTCATTAAGTCCTTCCTGTATTTTTCTCGACTCATCAGTTTCTTGCCAATTATTCTTGTCATATCCCCAAAACTGGTTGTCTTCACGCTGAAGTAAACAGTTCGGCACAATCACGTCTGCATCCGCACGCATGAGGTCTTCAAAAATAGTTGGTGGATACTCGACCACGTCCACATCGACCCAGGCGACCCAGCTGATATCTGGTTTGAGACTGGCTGAAAGAAGCCAGTTTCTGGATCTTGCCATGATCTGACGACGCAAGGGCTGCATTTCGTATCTATGACGCTTTTCGCTTGGTAAATCAAAGTCAAAATCCTTTTGGAAGATACGGATCGAATCGAATCGGTTGGCCCATCGACTCTGGAACTTGTGAGCATGCTCTTGGAGAACTTCGAGAGTGCCATCTGAAGAATCAGAGACAAGGAAGGCAATAGAGATCAAGTGGTTAGGGTAGGTTGTACGGTCAAGGAGTTCAAAGTATCTATCCAGGTACCGTGCAGCATCCTTGAGTGGAGTGAGGACAAGTACTTTTTCCTTGTTTCGCTTGGCATTTAAAGGCGAGCTTGTCAAGCGGTTAAAGTCAATCGTACTGGGCTTAGCCGAAAGTGATATCGAAACAGAGGGCATGAATCTATTGTTGGTACATTGTCTATCTGATATATTGATGCTAGAAAATAATGAAAAGAATAATAAAATGGTAACAATGATGGCAGTGATAAAGGCTCGCCTGGAGCTTAGCAGTGACAATGACATCTTTAAAAAAAAAGAGAGAGAGAGAGAGAGAAAGAAAAGAAAAAAGAGAGAATGAAAGAAAAAAAAAAGAAAAAAAAAAAAAAGAGGGGAGTTGAGTTTATTTTCCTATAAAAAAAAAAACTTTTTATATATTTGCCCTCTATTTTTTTAAAAAAGGAGATTATATTTCCAAGGAGGGCAACTCTTCATATATATTGACCTTATTGGAATTTGTATTTTTTAATAGGAAAGCTTCTTTTTTTATCAGTGGCGTCTATCTTTTGTATTTATGGAACTATTTCCTTATTAAATCCTTTGTTCCTTTCAAAATTCTCAATTTGGATTTATAGAGTATTTTTGTGAAACTAGATCGTCCAAAAAAAAAAAAAAAAAAGATAAAGACATTTAAATCCCGATACTATTGTCTCTCGTATGGGTGTTTGTTTATCATTCAGTGAGATGAATCCAATAAGAGAAATCAGTATTAAATCTAAAGAAAAGGATAAACTATAAATGATAGGTTGAAGATTCTATTATTAGGGTGTCAAAATATGATTGCAACACAGACATTTGAAAGATGACCAATAGGAAAATATGAGTGATCTACGTGAAGTGTGACTTCTCATTTTCTTTTTCTGGTTACACTTGTAAGCTTGAACTTTTTCAATGAAGATACAAACCTCTGAATTATCTCTCAAAGCTCAAGATAACATTTAGAGAAATGATGCATATAAAGCCTTTCTTTCTTTCTTTTCTCTTTTTCTTTTTACAGAAACAGAAATGAATTTTTTGTAATATTTTATAGAAAATTCTCAATACTTTTCAGTAATCCACTGTAAGAAATGTTTATTGTGTCCCAAATTACAGTTTTTCCAAACGCCAGTTGCTTATTTTCGGTATTATTACTACTGTGCTTTGATTGTATTGAGCTCATGTCGTGTGGTATCTTTTGTCGTAATACCTAATGCAATGATTGGAGAACACTTAAATCACCAGAACAAGTCAATCATCGAATTTAAACATTTACTAACAACTGTGAGCACCTGCTAGAAACTTGACAAAAAGAATAAAAAGTTGCAACTGCATACAAGGAAATAGACATTTTCTTTATTTATCAAAGATATTAACTCCCCTTTTTTGATATCAAGGTGTTTAATGGATAGAATAGGTTTATTCTGTAAAACCAATAGTAAATAAACCATCTTTCTTACTATCCAAAGACCTTCTTTTTTATAGGACAGGACCCAACTACACAGGTTTTGATATTGAACAATCATTTGTTTCATGCTCAAGGCAAGTTACACAAATGAGCGTCCGCTCGATAAACGACTGTGCCCTTTCTTTTCTTTTCTTTTCTTTTCTAATTGAATTTTTTAAAAACACGCGTGATATGTTTGTGACTATTACAACCGATGGAGAAGACATTTACAACTTGGAGATTGATAGTCAAATGGCTATTGAAGATCTAAAGGCGCTTTTAGAAGCAGAGGTAACTCTTTTTTCGTTTCATTCACATCATGACTCACGCATATACCAGTCAGGAGTTCCACCTGATATGCAGCGTTTATTTTATCATGGAAAAGAATTATCAGAGCTTAAAAAAACATTAGAAGAGTATCAAGTTGGACAAAACGAAATGATACACATGCAACGAATTCAACAAGCAGCGCCAAGGTAAAAGCAATAAAAGAATAAAGAAGGAGACTAATTGCATAATAGTCATCCCGACTTTGATGCTATGCGTCAACATGTCCTTCAAGATCAACGACTTTTACAACAATTAGAAAGGGTAATGCATTGCACGTCTTTATATGTATATATATCCGTATTATTAATAATATCAAATAGACAAATCCCGAATTAGCGCATGCAGCACGTTATGATCCTGCAAAATTCTCAACCATGGTCGAACAGATTGAACAATCTCGTCGTGCAGCAGAAATTCAAAAGGCACAATTAGCAGCCCTTAATAATGACCCCTTTGATATCGAAGCGCAGAAGCGCATTGAAGAGGCTATCCGTCAGGAAAACATAGCAGCCAACTTGGAAGCAGCTATGGAGTATAACCCAGAGTCATTCACAAGAGTGACACGTCTTTATATTAATGTAGAAATCAACAATAAGAAATTGGTTGCCCTGGTTGACTCGGGAGCTCAGAGCACAGTGAGTAAGTATCTACGACGGCAAAAAAAAAGGTGACTGACATCTTGCCTCTAGTTAGTCCAGAAACAGCAGAAGCATGTGGGCTTATGCGTCTGTTAGATACCCGTTTCAGTGGAGTTGCTAAAGGTGTTGGAACGGCAAAAATCCTGGGTCGTATTCATAGTGCACAGATGAGGCTTTCCAAAAACTTCTTTTTGACTTGCTCGTTTATTGTGTTAGAAGGAAAGGGTTCAGAATTGCTGTTTGGGCTTGACATGTTAAAGAAACATAGGGCATGTATTGATCTGCGTAAAAATGCATTAACCTTTGATGATTGTGATATTCCATTTTTAGCAGAACATGAACTCCCGGAGAAGCAGCGTAGGATAGAGGCAAGTTTTTGTGGGGTTTCTATAAAGTGTATGTTGTAGGCTAACCGTTTAATAGATTCATGGCAGCGAAGATGAGATACCTCCTGCTGATCCTAAAGTGGCTATACCTGCAGCTGCAGAAGCAGCAGGAGCATCATCAGCTGGTGGATCGTCGTCATCATCTAATACACAGAGCAAATTCTCAGAAAAGGATATCAAACTACTTACAGATATGGGAGTGAGCCGTCAGGAAGCCATTCAAGCGTTGGAAATGGCAGGAGGAAACCCGGATTTGGCAGCAAGTTTATTGTTTTAGGGAATCCGTCATGTTACACGACTTGTGTTTACTTGCTATCCATATTTGGCTATGAAGATGTCCTTATTTTCTTCTCCTTTTTTTTTCTTCGTCGTTTTCCTTTCTTCTTTTTGTTTATCTTGTTTTTTTTCTTTTTGTTTTATCGTCAAAAATGGTAAATAATAAAGGTTTAAAAACAACTTTGACATTGATTGTTTTATGCTTAGAACCATGCTGCTACAGACCCAGAGCTTTATTATATAAAGCAAGAACGCATAGGTACATAATAAAAAAAAAAAGGACGATATATACTTATTTCTTTTAGGCAAGGGCTCGTTTGGTGAAGTATATAAAGGGTAAAATACAAAACGAGATAGACTACAGTTTTAACCTTTTTGTATTTTAGCATTGACAAGAGAACGAATAAACCAGTTGCTATAAAAATCATTGATCTTGAAAGCGCAGAGGATGAAATAGATGACATTCAACAAGAGATAGCCATCTTGTCTCAGTTGGATTCACCCTATGTCACAAAGTAAGGATCAAGCGATCAAGTAGTTTGTAATCCCTATTTTTTTTTTTTTGCTAAGGCAAAACTCCTTTTATTTAGGTACTATGGTTCATACTTGAAAGGCACAGGGTTATGGATCATCATGGAATACTGCGCGGGAGGATCATGCAGTGATCTGGTATGTATATACACGAGTAAAAGAAATGGTTGAGCTCACACATACATCTCCCTTGGGGGTTATATAGATGAAGATGGGAACAATACGTGAAGAATACATTGCTATCATCTTGAAAGAATTATTGAAGGGGTTAGATTATCTTCATAACGAAGGAAAGCTACATAGAGATATTAAAGGTAAAGTGTGTATATACATATAATTCATGGCTATTTACATCTTGTCAAAGCTGCAAATATCTTGCTAAGCGCAAACGGCGAAGTAAAATTAGCTGACTTTGGTGTATCGGGGCAGGTAAAAAAGAATTATTTATTATTACAAATATGGTAATGTGAAAACAGTTCTAATCAACTCTTTTAGATAACAGCAACATTGACCAAAAAGAACACATTTGTTGGAACTCCTGTAAGTTGCCTAAACTCTTAGTGATTTCATAAGGATAATAACATCTCTTGTTCAGTTTTGGATGGCACCTGAAGTTATAAAGCAATCAGGCTACGATTTCAAGGCTGATATTTGGTCTCTTGGTATCACAGCTATAGAACTCGCCAACGGTGAGCCACCTTATGCAAAAATGCATCCGATGAAAGTACTCTTCCATATACCCAAAAATGATCCCCCTCAACTTGGCCCTCCACATAGCAAAGCTTTCCGAGATTTTGTCAGTCTATGTTTACAAACTAGTCCAGCTAACGTAGGGTGAATCATTTTATATGCAAGTCATGTCACTCATTTTTATTTCGATCTTTACAGAGACCTACAGCCAAAGAACTTTTGAAGCACAAGTTTATAAAGAACAGCAAGAAGATAGCCTACCTTACAGAACTAATTGAAGGACATGAACGCTGGCTAAGCATAAACGGTCGTGATAATGAATCCTCAGATGAAGAAACTAAGTAAGTACTTTATATGTTTGCACTGGCGCGATAGTAAACACATATATACTTTTTTTTTTCTCTACCAGGGTCGATGTGGAAGATGACGACGGCTGGGATTTTGGAACAGTCAAGGCAGCAGCAAGCCCGCTACCAAAACCTGCAGCTCCACAAATGCAAACATCATCAAGCCAATACTCTATTACTCATCTTAATGGTGTACCATCATCACCCTCTATGCGACAATTACCTCAAATAACGACCAAAGACCAGTTCAGCCCACAATCTTCATCCCCACATCCTGCGTCAAAGGTCAGTTGGCTTATGGTAAGTTGAATGGCTCCCCCAGTTAAGAATGCTTTTTGAGAAGCTTCAGTGAAAGGGCTTACATTCATTAAATAGGCTAAATCGGCAATGGAAGCCCGACGCAGCATAGGCGAATTTGAAGATACAAGTCAAAATACAGTCAGAGCTGCCGACAGCTCAGCAAACAATCGAGCATCCAACAGAACTAGTTTGATACAGAAGGCAATGAATTTTAGCCCGCTTCCTCAATTACCAAGTAAATCTACGTCATCCAGAAGTATTAGCACAATTGCTTCTGCAAAAACAAATAATGGCGATACACAGATTTTGGAAACGATACTACCTATACTCGATAAGGTAATTATATATATAACATGACTGTAGCTTATATAAACTGTATGATTTTAGCTTCAAAAGAATTGTAAAAATCACAAGAGTTTAGCAGCTATGGAATCTTTGCAAAAATCATTGATTTCGGTGGAAAGAGAGCTCCCAGGCACTATAAAAACTTTATTCCAAGAAGCGTCTCAATTACTGTAAAAACAAACAACAAACAACAAAAAAGAATAAAGAAGTGCTTTTTATGAGAGAATTATTATTTACTATATTGACTATTGAATAACGACAGTGTCTTTGTCAATATGCTCTTGGATTAACTGATCAACAAGTGTCCTCACGTTTTTTCGTTCTGCCCTTGTCGCTTTAATCTCTTTCTCCAAGTTAGACTATGATAGTCGTCAGTTTTCTTCTACATTCAACAGTTTATAGATCAGTCCTACCTCTTGCCTGATACTTTCTTCCTGAAGAGATATGATCTTGTCTTTTAGGATATTTATTGTATCTACATACGTTCGGATTAAATTATCCTGTAATAATTTATTAGTATAATTATAACATTATGGTTTCTTATTTACATCATGTGGTCTCTTTTTTGCATTAGTCGTTTCTTCCTTTGCTTGATCCTCAAACTTTCTTAATTCCTGGTTGTATTTTTCATTCAACCCTTCTATATTTGACTTTATATAAAAGTTTAATTCTAGTTGTAAATAAAGCTCCTTATACAAAACCAACAACCAATAAGCATAATTGCTCTTCATACACCTGTTCCTTAAGCGCATGCTTTATTTGCAATGATACTATATAATCTGGTGGTTAGATAAACTGTTTGATAAAAAAAAAACAACAACATACGAATGTCGGCTTGTAACCTAATAATTTTATCTTCTTTTTCCATATTTGACAGTATTTGCGTCTTTTTCAAATAATCCATCTGTGCTTGCTTTGCAGACATGTACTAGTTTGTTTTTTAAGAAAAAGATATCGACGATAATCTCTTTAAAGACTTACGTTCATAATCAAGTCATGTCTTTGGGATTTCTTTAACAATTTAGTTAATAAATGACAAATTAAAAACAGGATATACTTACATGAGTAACAATGCCATTTCGAAGGGCAACACATCTGATATACTTGATCTGTTCCACAAAATCCAAGCACATTTTCATTTCTTCAAGATAAACACCTGGACGTTCCTAATACATGCAGGCTCAATACCAGATCCCCTGATCGTTTCATTCAGGTATACATTAATTAGAGACACCACATGAAACTTTACTAGTCCTCCCAAGAAACCAGAAAGGATGTTGGTAAGGACATAACTATCTGTTGGAACATGGCCATTGAATTCAAAAGAGGCTATCAGATCAATAGAATCTCCTACACAAATATTTATAAATCAATATTGAGGCATCATGTTTAATGTTTACGAAGTTTAGCAAATGAATAGTAAATGTTCGGTGGGCTCTCAATCTTTGGAGTGATAGATAGAAATCTCGGATGCTTCAGATCCACTATGGTAAAGCTGTGCTGTCGTTTTCTTTCTTTGAGCGTTATCCTAATTTTCAAAACAAATGGATATATTGAACCTATTTTGATCAATCTCCATATATCAGCTATTCTTTGTGTTTTTGTCATCAAACTGTCTACTCCATTGTTCAAAATATCGGAATCTATTGTTGTTTTCACGTTAAATTTTTGGACAAGTATTTTTATTTGTTTTTTACTTGAATAATGTCTGTTATCTCGTAAATCATAGCAGTATTCATCTGTCACACCTAAATAGACATATTCCACGACTGCACCTGTTTCCAGTCCTTTTTCTAAAAGGCTTAGGATATAGTTAAAGTCGCGATGTCTAACAGTGGAAAAAAAAAGTGCAATCAGCAAGATATATTCTGACAACCCACCTTTACCTTCTAAGTAGTGCAGAAACCTCAGCTCTTTAATGGAAAGTGAGATAAAAGATGAAAACTAGAGTAATTTACTTACCCTACACTCAGAAATAACAAGCCTACATCATATCCTGTTCTTTATATTAGGACATTTCTTGATCATGAGTAGTTTACCATCAATAAAGGAAGCAACTAAATCTTCATATTCTGAAAAGATATTGTTTTCTGTCGATAATACACATTTGCTTACGGACCATGTGTGTCTATAGATTAAAAAAATATCAAATACACAAAGGAGGGGCCTTATTATAAGATGGTACTCAGTCATGTTGTGGCTATCTTAAAAGTGACCTAGGTTAACATAACATTGTATTAATTGTTTCGTTTACTTTTTAATGAAAATCTGTTGCTCTCCTCTCTAACTGTATAATATGTCGAAGATTTTAAGTCTGCTTCAGAAGCAGGTAGTATCCATACAAGGCTGTTAGGAGTGGATACCTCCATGATTATTTTTTTTTGTACAAAGAGAAAGAAAGACGAAAACGATACTATTATCTATTTACGTTGACAACTCTGTGACTGAGAGGGACAAAAAGATTGCGTGGTAGATAACTATTATACTAGGCGCATGTTATGCTTTATTATGAAGTAGAGTTTGGTCTATGGTGTGTCAAGCGAGTGACTTTTCCTATACACTTTGATGTTCCTTCCATAAACAACACACGGGAACCTATTCGAAGATAACACGGTTCATGTATAAATCTAAAAGTACATCGTCCCTGATATCCGGAAGGAATAGAAGAACCATCCGTGGACGGTGACAGTGTCTGATCATCTTTTATGTCCATAGTTTCAATGCGTTGAACACTCAAAGGCTCTATAGATATCACCCGAGCATGCTGTTGAATAGACCCTGAATGGATCATACCATGAGTGCCTGCAGAAACACCAATCGCATGGTAAAGAACCATAATCTCTGCTTCGAATTCAAAAAAACTCTGCGGGTCGTCCGTGTCCAGTAAGACCATTCCTTTATGTAGTTTCCATATGTCGCCATCCACAGCTTCTAGAGCAAGTGTTGCTGCCTGTCCGCAATGGACATAACGTGCAGGTATCCGGTGTCGGTGAATGGATGTCACTTTTACTTTTATGAATTCTCCCTTTGAATTCGGGCCAAGACTGTATTGCTTATTTTCTCCTACGTTGATTCGTCCCTGAGCAAGTACTCCTCCAACTACGATGCCAACATCTACACAAGGTACATGAGTATGTTGTATTTATACTTTTTTAAAAGTTTTACCTGGTATATTATACACTTCTTCTATTTGAAATTCTATTGATTCTTCTAATAATTCATCGTATCCCATCCTTGCTGGCTGCGGCAGGTGATGTATGAATTTTAACAGTAAATCCATATTGGCACCAGTGACATTTGACACCATGAATATAGGTAATTCAGGCCCCCTACGAGAGAACTGTGATGTACATGTGGCCAAATCATTTTCGCCCTGTATCACCACCGGCACCTTACTCATCCACGGTGACTTCAAGACGGATAAGAGTGAGCAGAGAGTATTTGTAAGCTGCGCTTGAGTGGCGGTATCAGCCTTTGTGATCACAACAAATACGGGTATATCCAATATCACGGCAATGGAGAGGTGTTCCTTTGTCATACCTGTCACGGTACCTGCATTGCCTGCAATGACTAAACATGCATAGTCTGGGGCGTAGCCCATAAGACCTGACATGGTTGTACGAAAGTATTTTGGATACCCACAGGTATCCAAGAAGGTCACTATCTTATGGCTTGATTCACAAATTTGTTCCCAAGTATTGATATTGGTTGTGGCGTAGTTGATAAGCTTGCCTTCTGCATCATATCCAATGATCTCATGCGAGATAGAAGAACTTCTGCCGGACTCCAATTCATGTCGATGTCGCATTGAATTTAACCTTGCCTTCCCCTGTCCATTGTCCTTGGCACCATGACAGATGTGGCCTATTAATGTTGATTTCCCTGCACCCAATGCACCTACCAAGACGATGCGTAGGTCGGTAAAGTGCTGTCCATCATCCTCATCTGTCAGTTTCTTTCTTATCACAACCTCTGCTACTTTATGATTTTTTGATTTGCCAACTTGAGGGTTCTTCAAATTTAGCTGGCTCAAGCTGATTTCTTGAGTGGAACTAATATCAGCGTTTAAGGAGTTGGCCATTTTACGAAGATTGTTTATGGAGCAGTTTAATTCATCTTGACTAAGACCTTTTTTTTGTAAGTTTTTGAGTGAATCCTTTTCTCTTTTTCCATACCTTTGATTGTTCCATCATCGTCTATGCCTATTTCATAAATGGCCTCTCCATTTCCTTCCGCTAATCTATAGTAGAATAAGTTTCCTCCCCTTTTTTTGACACTATGATGTGTTTTTGACTTGCCTCCACTTCATTTGAGTCACCAAATGCTCTAGACGTTCAACAGACGGGTTGACCAATTTAAGCTGGTAAAATGATAAGTCTCACTCTCTCTTATAATTGTATTCAAAAGAACCTTGTATTCTATATTTCCTTCGCTATCAGCTTCTGGGGGTAGTGTGCCATAAACACAACAGTTGAGTAAAAGTGATCTGTGTGATTGAGGCTGGTCATTCGCCATTGGATGTTATTATTGATAATTTCTGATAAAAAGAGTTAAAACAGTTGAAGAAAATGCAATTTATTAATTCTTTGTTTGAATGAGTAATAGTTGCGCATGAACTTTGTTCTGAGTCTAAATATAGATGAAGTTATTGGCTGCGCCATAATTAAAGGTTCTCCCTTAGCCATCAAGACGGCCATTGTAGGAATTATGATATTCCTGAGCTGCTTCAGTCTGCGGGGATGATGATTTTCTTTAGATCTTTCAAATAAGGCACTCTATACCAGCTTATATAATTACTATAAGTATAACAGTGTCCTTTGTAGACGTCATGTGACTTTCAAGTGGCCCTGGAATTGCATTCTTACTTACTTTGGGTGGATGACTGTGGTGAAAATCACCCTGCTGTAAAAGGTTGAAGAAGTACTCTAAAAGTTCAAATCCCAAAAATTTGCATCATTCTGAAATTTGAGTCCCTTAAATCTTCTGGCGCATTTATGCTGCAGCAATCATTCAATGCCAGCCAGCTTGGGTACTTGTCGTCGATCTCTTGGCAACATGTTCCACAGCGGCAATTATTGTTTCTTCAAAGCGTATTCCCTTTTACGCAAATTAGAGTTATATATCCAATTCATCGCCATCATCTTCATTTTGTAACTACACGCGTTCTAGATAATGATCAAAAAGGTTGCTCTAAAGAGTAAAGAAGAATCGATCCATCTCTTAATCCTATTATTGTTTGTGTGCTTGCGTGTTTACTGTTTTTTCTTTAATTGATTACTTACGCGAGCCTAAGCAGTCGATATCACTATTGTTCCTCAAACCTAATCTATTTTATGTTTATATCAGCCTTCTTGCTAATAAATCTACTGTCTTCTCTCACTGTACAGCTAAAGGTAAATATGGAAAAGTTGGTCGTGATCTATCGTCATCTTGTTCTATTAATGTAACATAGAAAATCAAAAGTCCTTCCACCAAAAAACAAAGCTATGTTGATTTAACTTTTTTATTCATAGACAATTGTATGGAGTTGTTTCATCAAAGCCTAAAATATCATTCTACTCATTTGTCATCTCATAACTAAAAGTATACAGTGTACAAATTCGGAATAGGAAAAACAATATACAAGACTGTCATAAAGATGTGATCATCCTATTCCTACCCGCACCCTCAACATGACAGTAACAGAGAACATCTGTAATTTCTAACGGAGCCTAAAAATAGAAATGATCTACATGAAATCTAATTGTTCCTTTTGTATATTTCTGTCTTTCTTTGTTTCCATGGAAATGGGGGCTTCAACAGAGTCTAGTTTAACAAAATATATAAAATCAAGTGTTATACTTTCCTTCATATTTTTATTTTTACTAGCTGTTGGAAGATACATTTATGGTATTCACGAGGGGCTTGGTTTAATTTTTTAAGTACTAAAATATATTAAAATAGAACCAAAGGATCAGAATAGATGCCACAGCATGTTGAATGAAGGCTGGTGGGTTGATGACACTTTAAAGTCATGGCAACCGGCCAGTTGCATGATGCACACATACAGACCACCAGAAATCTCGGCCTGTCTGAATCACTCTCGCATTGTCTATGTAGGCGATTCCGTCATCAGGGAACAGTTCTTTTCTGCAGTAAAGCTCATCGACCCTCATGTCAATACAACCGGAGAGCCTCATACAAACAAAATGTATGACTTTAATAAAGAAAACTTGGTGTATGAATTCTGGTGGGATCCATACTTGAACGAGACGACAAATATCTTGCGTGGTTCACATACGCCTCGACCTAGCCTGCTTGTTTTAGGAACAGGTCTATGGCAAATGAGATACTTGCAAGATGACGATTATTATGAGGAATGGAAATCGAGTATAGATCGGGTATTGGAGTCGGTCGAGTCTAGAGATATCGCAGATACTGTTTTGCTTGCGCCGGTTGAAGTACCAGTCTATGACAAACTAGGGGAAGAGCGGGCTGCAAAGATGACTGTTGAAAAGGTCAATGCTATGAATGATTACTTGAAGACAAAGCAAGATACAGTGAACGCTAGAGTACCTTTTGCTATCCCTTTTGTGTGGAATGACATCAGTCTAACTTCTTCCAACCATACTCAAGATGGACTTCATTTCAGCCCAGCAGTGACGACCGTACAAGCCCAGATAGCACTTAATTTTAGATGCAACAATCAGCTTGACAAGAAGTTTCCAATGACAACAACATGTTGTTACCAGTATCCAGTTCCCAAGTGGTACCAAAGCATTCTCTTCTTTTTCTTCTTTATTTGGATACCTGTTGGATGTCTTGTTCTCACTCACTCAGGTAATATGACCAATAGTCAATTATAGTGCACACTAATTGATATACATATATATATATATATATATATATATAGGCATTACATTAAGCGCAATCCAAAGACCCTTTCCAGAACAAAAGATTTCAAGTGCACTGTTTCTGTTTGGCCTTTGTGCAACTTACATGTACTTCTGTGATCGAACACAGCTATTTGGGAAGATCCAAAAACATTTTGATGCAACTATATTTACTGCCCTGATGATAGTGGTTGGTGTTTTAGGATTCATTAAATTGAAGCACAAGACAGAAGGAGATCAAGGATTCCTTAATCGTCATCAGACAGATGAATGGAAAGGTTGGATGCAGGTCATCATCCTGATTTATCATTTTTGCGGTGCATCTGGAACATCGGGTATCTACAACGCAGTGCGTATCTTAGTGGCTGCTTACTTGTTCCAAACCGGCTATGGCCACTTTTTTTTCTTTTACAAAAAGGCGGACTTTGGCATTGGCCGCATCTTGAACGTGATGGTCCGATTGAACTTGCTGACATTTGTACTTCAATACTTGATGGATACAGATTACCTAAGCTACTACTTTACTCCTTTAGTATCTTTCTGGTTCTTTGTTATATGGGCCATGATGTACATTGGAAATCAATGGAACAAGACTCCATCCTTTTTAATTGCCAAGTTGGCAGTGTCATGCATCCTGACAACGGCTTTTATCAAGATCCCTGGAATCTTGGAATTTGTATTTGACATACTGCAGGTTACTTTCAACACTCATTGGAATCCTGCTGAATGGCGTTTTCGCTTAGCATTAGATGCTTATATTGTTTATGTTGGTATGCTGTGTGCTTATGCATATATCAAGATGACAGAATACAAACTTACAGAACACCCTAAATGGCCCATCATGAAGAAGACGGCCCTTGGTCTATCCGTGATAGCACTCGTATGGTACTTTTGGTTTGAACTAAGTCGCGAGGATAAATTTGCGTACAACCAAGTGCATCCGTATATCTCATGGATTCCCATTCTTGGCTTTGTTGTACTTCGCAATGCCAACACATATATGAGAAACACGCATTCCGAATTTTACTCATTTATTGGCAAAATATCTCTTGAAACGTTTATTGGACAATTTCACATGTGGTTAGCTGCAGATACGAAGGGATTACTTGTTCTCTTGATCAATCCTACTTGGATACACGGCATTGGTTGGTGGATTAACTTGGCGTTTTCAAGTTGTTTATTTGTCTTTGTTTGTTATTATCTTGGTCAAACCACGCATGAAATTTCCACATGGATTTGCGCTAAATTCCAACCGGATACACCAAACTCAGGGAAATACCAAGCAGTGCCTCTTTTGCCTACTAACAAAGGTGACTCATCCAACACGATTCAGACAGTCTCTTTGGATAATACAAAGCCAGAAGAAGAAGTAGGCGAAGAAGAGATTTGGAGTAGCTCGGATCTAGGACAGAAATCCGGTTTGATTCAGAGAATATTTAATGATACCCGTGTAAGAGTACTGTTGTTTTTTACAGTGATGAGTCTTGTCAACCATTTATGTGAATAAAATGATGTTTCGGAAATTAATTTTGCCGTCTCTGTTGCGAGCCGGAGCTCTTTCTCTGTCTTTCTCTTCAGAACACACCATCATTTGCCATCTGTCCTAAAAGCGAGAGTTCAAGGAGCATAGGTAATACCCCCCTCTCTTTTATTCATCGCTTGTCGAAATGGTAAACTTTTAATACATTGATGGAATGGATGGATTGATATATATTCGTATGTAGCCTTCTCAAAAGTCATTCATCACCAAGGTTAAGCTCGGCAAGGCCAAGAAGCAAAACCGTCCTTTGCCTCACTGGTTCCGTCTCAAGACTGACACCAAGATTCGGTAAATTTATAATGTCAAGTTTGAATGTGTGTAGACATTAAACTGTATTACTTTAGTTGGAATGCCAAGAGACGTAACTGGCGTCACACCAAGTTGAACATTTAATTAGTTCAATATACAAAGACATGGATGACACAAATCAATTATAAAAAAAGCGCAACTCAAGTATTGTCAGTTTTTCTCGACTAATAAACAGTTCTATATGTTGCAGCAATTTTATTGATTTTTGGGCAGATTGAGCACTATGATAGGGAAAGGGAAAGTATATATATTTAGGGGGTGAGTTTGCGTACGTGTGTGTATATGTGTGTGTGTGTGTGTGTGTGTGTGTGTGTTAGATGAAAAGGGAAAACATGATCTAACGTGTTCCCTTATTTTCTCTCTTTTTACTCCTTATTTGAAAGGACATCAAATGGATGGGGATGATGTCAGCGTTGAGCAATATAGTTGTATGGGCTGAACAACTGGGCGTTGTTTTGTATTTGTATATGCACACACATCTTAGTTCTGATAACACGAAATAAAGGTAACTCGCTTACATCATTGTAACGCTCCTGCACAATTTATGCCATAGATTCGAAATGATTCACGAGATAGACTGATTTTTTGTACATTAGCATTTAAACTAAATGATGCTTGTACGCACTATAAGGGATATTCCTGCACGTCATCATGAGATGCATTATGTAAGTCATAAAAGATGGTGATAGACAGTAAATAATGCATACGTGTGTGTGTATGTGCGGAATATGCCTTTTTATCAACCCTATACCTACACGCGTGTTAAAGTCTATGTGGGTCTGATGACCCAAAGGATGATTATAGTAGTGGCAATGATAATGATGATATGGGTGATGGATATATTCTTTGCGTCCTTATAGGATGGCTATGTCACCGACCCCACAAATGATAAGATGATCGTTGTCCTGTGTTGCATATTAACTTGTCAAACCTTTCATACGCCATATGATAAACTTACTAAAAACGACAAATAAATTAAGGTTAACACTAGGGAAGGGGATTTTCTCTGTTGTTGTTGTCGTCGTCGTCGTATATTTAGATCAACTTGCCTCATACTCGTTTATTTAGTTCTCGCTATGTGTAGTCGTTCCAAAAAAGAAAGAAAAAATAAAGGAGGAATAAGGAGGTGTGGGATCCTAAAAGAAAGAGGAAATGTTTACCTTGTTTACAGCGTCTAGACTCGTCTCGTTCATGAGCTTTTTGTTTATTAAAAGAGATGAAGCGGCGAACACATTAATAAGGATATGTAAAAAAAAAAACAGAGAGAAAGAAAGGAGAGAGAGGTATAGTTGTAATGGCCTTGTGTAATACTTGAATAAATAGGTCAAAGCTGTCAATTGCCCTAAGGTTCACCCCATGACCGTTTTTAAATCATTTAATTCATGTCAAAACACTAAACAAAATGTATATTTTTAGCCTAAAAAAGGCCTTTTCCTTTCCTTTTTCTGTATTCTCCCTGCTTCTAGATTAATGTACAAAGGGCCATACTATCGAGCATGGACCAAAATATGTATAAATATCCTCGTCTTTTTCTTTCCTTTTCCCCTACATTTCTTTAGAAAAAATAAATAAAGAATAGATCAATGTGTGATTATCCGCAGGCTCCTGTTACTATTACTGTTTATTCTACTGCTCGTAGACGCATTGTCACAACTAGCATGGCTTTTGATATTAAGCCCTTGAACCTACAAGGCGGACAATGGTAAAGGAGAACTTTCTCTAAAATGAATTGACACTTATAACTAATTATAGTTCCTGGTGTGGAAAATATGGACACAAAAGACCTTCCTGTCCCCTACTTAAATAATGCGATGTGTATATGATATACACATATATTCCAAGATTTTTCAATTATCATCTATGTTTTATTACACGTATACCAAAACACAATTTCAAGGCCTTGAATAAGTTTTAATTATGTATTATTCTATGTATTACTCTTTATTCAGTTGTATATATACACATCTATACCTTCCTTTTTTGTTATACCTTTTATTACCATGACAACTATTGCTTTCTTTGCTTTTCTTCCCTTTCTTACGTTTTATTATTTCTTGCTTATATACAAAAAGTACTTTACGTTTCTATGCATTTCAATAAAATATCTTTATTTGATTTATGTGTCGGAGCGTTCCTTATTAGAGCAAAAAGGGTGTAGCATCTTAACTAATCGTGTCACTTTTTTGTTTATTACACACATATACTCATGCTTGACATGTGTTCTGAGTTTTGTGGACCTTCTCTTTTGTCCTTTTTTTTGTAATTTTTTTTTTTTTTTTTGGTTGCTTATAATGCAAAATGCAGATCTTTACATGGGAAGTCGACCATCACGGCAAAGACGACATTTGCCTACTGCAATAACGAGTTCTGTAACAGAAAAAAGACCAGCGAATGAACGAGGGAAACGACTGTCATTATTAAAAATGACATTTGATAATGATTTACAGAGACTTAAAGATGGCAGTACAAAAAAGACGACAGCGTCCAAAAGGTCCAAGAGACATGACCTGAAGAAGAGTTCAAAAAGGAAAACCGTCATTTGGTTCGTCAGTATACTCTGGTTACTCTTTATCCTATTTCGCGTCTTTTTTTCCCTTAAACAACAAAACTTTGGTTATTTGAGCCTAGTTCACTTTATATCCAATCTGGTGAATGCACGAGCCACCTAATCTTTATTTTGCGTGTGTATATATGTGTTTAAAATAGGAGGGAGGAGAAAAGCCGAACGATCGAGACAGAGAAGTAGAAAAAAAAAAGGGGGGGGAAGTACTAAAACTGTAAATGACGCACTTTCCTTTTTGACAAACATCGTCAGAGTATGTACAAAGATTACGTTCCACACCCCCCTAATCTTAAATAAACTTAAAAAGGATCTCTTTCTTTTATTCAACCTGTTTCTCTCTTTTTCTTGTCTTTTTTTATTTATTATTCTTTAAAGATGCCAAAGAAAGCGACATACAAACAACGCTCCATGGTTCAAGATTTTTCTGGTTTATACATGAATGGTACAAGGTCATGGGAAGATAAGCAACAAGCAACGCTTGATAAACTTACACATCCAGAATGGGGAGTTATGAAAGAAGAAGAGTTTCGTCCATTGACTCATAAACATCAAAATGACCTAGAAGATCTTCATCGAAATGGTCAGTTCATACAGGATTTCTATTTCTGGCAGGCTAATTTAGGTGGCTACTGTATGGCTGACATGGTTCAAAGTAAGCTGATGAATACTACATTGACTACTAATAACTCACAATCAACAGAAGTGCTCGTTTCTTCTGAAGGCGCGTTTCCTTTAGTAAGACGTATTGTCGATGGTGCGCCACATCCTGGAAGAAGAAGAAGGAAGCGTTCAGATTAATTTTTTACATGTGTGTGTGTTTATGATAATGGATCTGGTAATTCATGGCTGTATATTTGACAAATAATAGTAATAATAATTATAATAAAAAGGAGAAAGTTTTTATAAGGAGTTTTTACATAAATGACTCACTTCTTCTTTTAATTATTATTGCTGTTGTTATTTAAATACATAATCTATAACTGACATATCGACCGGCAGTTTCACTCTCTCTTAAAATTTTGACAACCTACATAATGTATTATGTATTTCTCTCTCTTCATTTCATTATGAGTTATTACCTGTCCACGCTTTAAGCCATAATATCTAGCAACTGGATCTGTATGTTGAATACGCGGCAATTGAGTTTCTTTCAAACGGCTATAAAAAAGAATTAGCCAACCGTTCTTCTTAAAACTCATTACTTACTATCTCTGCAACAAAGTAGCCTTTTCTTCTGGTGTCAATACTTCATGCTTAGGTACCAATACATGATGTGTAATATTGACTAGTAACTCATTTTCTTGGAAAGATTCTAATGTATGCTTTGAAGGTAATTGTTGAATGACCTATTATATTTCGTTTAGTTTTCATACTATTCTCATTCATTATGTAAATCATACCTTGTTTGCTGAGGAAGTCATACTCTTTTGGTAAATACAGATACCCTTGGGAATTTGCTGTTGTGCCATACGTTCGACATAACTAATAATGTATAAGTATATAAATGAATGTATACTCATAATTATATTTACACTCTTAGAGGTTTAACACCGACTGAAGGATCTTTGGGAAAGAAGACAAGCAGTTGGTCAGTTGGATCGTCCTTTTTTTGCACTACAAATGTCAATTGATCTCGACTAGGAGAATGTTATTAAAATAAACACGCGTATGTATGCAGTAAAATCAATACTTACTCAACATCACCAGAAGGAGCAAATGTACGCTTAAATGACTCCAAATCCATATCAAGCTCTGATTGAGAGACTAAGTATCCCTATAATAACGTCTTAATCCTCTTTTTCTCTCGATGCTAATTTAATCTTATTTTACTCTATCATGAACCATTTGATGCGCAGTACGAAAAACTCTCCATAATCTAGTTGCTTCGTTGCTGTGACCTGAATCCATTATGATGTGATGATGCTCGCTTTTTTTTGTATGTTGTGTTCAAAAGAAGAGTTTTTTTTTTTTTTTGAAGAAAACAAAAATCACTTAAAGGTGTAAACGTGACTGCAAAATTTTAGCCACACACACACACATTACACACAACCCAGCGCTTGCGGCCTGTCATTTGTTTTTCTCCTTCATGCGATTTCCCCTTCAGCCGTCGCTAGGGACAGTGCTGGCGATCCTCACTTGTCTTCAAGCGTTTGGAGTATACATTTATCTGAAGGGATTTCTTTTAACACGACAGACATTGAATATACGTGGGTATTCACGTACCCCTTGGGACCGTCTCCCTCTCTCATCTGCCTCATCACCGGTTGTGTTGCCTTCTATTCCATCTGGATATGCATTTAATCGAACCATCATAATTGTCATTGACGCATTACGCTTTGATTTTTCAGTACATAGCAACCACACGGATCATTACCTCAACAAGCTTCCTGTGATTCAACGACTCTTGGATACTCGGCCTCAGTCATCGCTTTTATTTCAATTTCGTGCTGATCCACCTACGACGACGATGCAGCGCATCAAGGGATTAATGACAGGATCACTACCTACTTTTATCGATGTCGGTTCTAATTTTGCTTCATCCGAGGTACAAGAGGATCATCTTTTGCATCACGTCAAACAGCGCTACAATAATATTTACTTTATGGGAGACGATACCTGGGTCCACTTGTATCCAGATGTCTTTGATCAACCCGACCGTACCTTTGACAGCGACAGCTTTAAGATGCTTGATCTCGATTCAGTGGACGATTCGATCTTGTCTCACCTTTGGCCTCTGATGGCCAGTGGCAACTGGGAACTCGCAGTTGCTCACTTTTTAGGGGTCGATCATTGTGGACATACCCATGGTCCGTCTCACCCCAACATGGCAAGAAAACTTGACCAGATGAATACGGTGATTGAAAGGATTTTGGATCAGGTCGATAACAATACCTTGTTTATCCTCATGGGCGACCATGGCATGTCTCCCGAGGGAGATCACGGAGGAGAAAGCTTGGAAGAGCTCATGAGTACTCTATTTGTTCATTCTGGAAGACCACTGGGTTTAGGCTCACATCCTGAGCCACAGGAAAATACGTACTACCGACATCTTTTTGAACGTGTTCATGATGCCCGGATGAATAAGCTTGGATATGACATAAAGGCTATTTCGGAAAGGTTACGGTACGATGCTTCAAGCTATCCTGTTGTAGCTCAAGTGAATCTTGTGCCTACACTATCGTATCTTTTACAAGTCCCTATACCTTTTGGAAATCTTGGTGCTATCATACCTGACCTATTGTTACCTGACAAACCATCAAACAATAAGATATACAACCTACTTCATATCGTTGGACAGTTTCGCATCAATGCTCTGCAAGTATATGATTATCTCATTCATTACTCTCAACAAACGAGGCAACCGGATTTTTCAACCACACAGTTAGGACCTATCCTCAAGCATTTATACGACGCTGATAATATCATGTCTGAGCTTGCATCGCAGGCTTCATTCACGACATACCTTGACAATATCACCATCTTGCCTGAGGACCAGCAGGAGCAATTTATAAACTCGATTGAACAAGCACTGTTTGAATATGACGCGTTCTTGATTGGTACAATTCAATACTGTGAATCGATTTGGGCGCAGTTTGATGCAGGATCTATGCTGTTGGGAATAGTCCTCTTGGGACTCTCTGTTGTTGTATCCATGTTGTCTATGAACATTGAGATCACATGCAACCGTTTGCTCTATTCTACTCTATTTATGGTTCCCGTATTTTTTGCGCTTCAGCCCTTCACCATAACGTTATGGCAGCATGGATGGTTTGAGAAGATGAGCTATACGGATTGGCTAGGTGTTTTGTTTTCATTCTATATGTGCTGTCTTTTCTCTTCAGTAACTTGCTTAAAGACAAATCCATTATCTTTGGATTGGGGCCTTACATTTATGATTAGCCTTGTACAATCCTTTACTCTAGGCTCCAATAGCTATGTTGTCTGGGAAGATGCGAGTGTAAGATATATGCTGTCTGCTCTGTCGATTCTATGGTTTGCTAGAAACTGTCTATCTACAAGACATGGTCTCAATCTGGCTAGGGTTGTCCAGGCAGCAAAAGAACCACTGTTGTTTCTGATCGTCGTACGATTGACAAGTGTGACAGGTCAATGTCGCGAAGAACAGTTCCCCTACTGTCAATACCTTCATCACGACTTTTTATCATTTGACAGTTATTCCGCAACCTTTGTTTCCATCGGTTTTATTGCCACAGTCATTCTTGTCCTATTTTACTCATCTCTGCTGCTGAAGCGTAGTGTAGGCAAAGACAGGATACCACATAATGCCTATCGGTTGTGTGGCATGATTGTGGCTATCAGAATGGTTGTCGAAATTCATCAGAGTTCAATCGAAACTGCTACTATCTGGGTGATGGTTCCAGCGGTGGTTCGAAAGATACTCGATGTCTACTTGCCACGTCTTGTCTATGCTCTGTGTGTATTCATCTCTGCCTATGTGGTTTATCAAAGATCTTGTTACAGCAAGACACAGCAAGGCTGGGTATTACTGTTCATATGGAGTACGATGCTGGCCATGCTCCAACGACCACTCGCAAGCTTGATCATTCTTCTTTCTCCTTGGGTAGTCCGTCTGTTATCTAATGGTGATCAAACAAGCTTGTTATTAAGATTGACTCTCTTGCAGTTCTTTGGACATCACCTCTTCTTTGTCACAGGTCACCAAACGACGTTTACTTCTCTACCATGGAAGGCAGCATTTGTAGGATTTGATGACATGAATTACTATGGTGGTATGATCTTGGTGACACTTTCGACTTTGGCGGGTTATATCATCTCTTGGATAGGTTGGCTCGTTCTCTTGTCAAAGGAAGCCTCCAAACGGGATATCAAGCAATCTCTCTTTCTTTTGATACTCATGCAGGCTGCTCCGACTTTCCTGTGTGCTATATTTGTATTTATTTTAAGACGGCATTTGATGACCTGGAAGATATTCGCTCCTCGTTTCTTATTTCAGATTTTGTTAGATATTGGTGCACACTTGGCAGCTAATATGTTGGAGAGGATGTCTGCATAATTTATACCATTAATAAAAACATATTCTTTATTAGATTTCATATAAAAAAGAAGGAAGGGGGCATAATAAACATATTCTTAGAGAAAAGGGAAATCATATAATCATATTCATTTTTTTTAGTTTTCATCGCTGTTCTCATCCTCCTCGTCTTCAGAAGGCTGTTGTGATTGTCGCGAGGTGGAAGGCATAGGAAAAGCAATGGATACAGCCGGTCTTTCTTTTATGAGCTGTTCTAACCGAGCATCATCCTTTTCTACAATCAGGGCCTTGAGCCATTTAATCTCTCTTTCGAGTTCATGGACTTTTTGTTCCATTCGTTTTGCCTTTTCCGTCATCTCACAAGCAGTACTTTGAAGGGCCTTTTCTCTCATTTTCTTTTTGATACGAAAACGAGCCGATGCAGCGGTATTTCTTTTTCGTTTATCTTCCTTTGATAGTTTTTGAGATCTTCTGCTACCTGAACTCTCTACACTGCTATAACTCCGTGCACCATCTCCAATGACAGGCTCATCCTCTTTTCCTTCTTCGCTATTTGAATGCGTATGTTGTTGCTCCATATTTTGGTTATGTTGCATCAAAAATGAGTCGTCCAAGTGTTGTTTGACACTTGTCACTTCCGATGGTCTACTGTTATTATTCTCGGCCAAGAACATGGACTCATATTTTTGTGTGGAAGGATGCCGTTTCTCTGGAAAATAGAAAGGAGTGGGCGAGCTCAGGGCGCTTGAGTGTTGAGAAGGGTAAAGATCGACTGGCTGCTGGTTGATTGTCACGTGTGGTGTGTATCTATTGACAGTCTCTTGTAAAAATGATAAAATAAGTTAAGGGATGGTAAATATCTATATGTGTGTACCATGGGTCAACATCATATCTGAAGATGGATCGTCATCATCATAAAGAATGGCTATATGCTTTGACGATGAGGATGAATTGGGAAGATAGTTGGTTGCATAATAGTTTCCTGGTTGTGAGGTCGGTAGCATGAATTGACCTGACCAATCTGTTTGCTGTTTATTGTTCACCATCCCATCGAATGAATGATATATGCTTTTGTCCTGTTATGTCTACCAGAAAAAAAAAGAAGGAAAAAGGGGGTGCGCATGAAGGATGTATGGACGAAAGAGGGAAAGCAAAATAATGGCTTGCGTTTTACAAAAAATGTCGTAATATCTTAAATTCGATAATACAGCACTTAAATCGCGTCATTTGTTATTTTTTATTATCATTTTTGTATTCTACCAAAGTCCCAGATTTTTATTTCTCCATTATCAGCGGCAGAGATAATTTTTGTATCACTCAATGCAACAGCCGTCACTGGGGAACTATGTCCTTCGAGTGCATAAAGACAACGACCCGTTTCTGTATCCCAGATACGCAATGTCTTATCATGGGAACCAGAGACGATATGAAGCTTATCAAAGTCAAGTCCCCAGATACCCTGGATATGACCAAATAACGTACGGAGGCATTGACCACTATGCAGATCCCAAATCTTGATAGTATTGTCAAGCGAGCTGGATATAATGATGGGTAGATCAGATGCAGTTGAATGTGAAGGCTTAAAGGGCTCAGCGTTATTAGGGTATGTTGCAGGTGTTGGACGTATGATTTCTGTATTCGAACAACTCGTTCTCTGAGTAGATACTTGTTGTTGTTGTTGTTGTTCTGTACTGCGTTCAGGCAATGATGTTTTACTCTTTAATCGATGTTTAAATCCATGTGGACTAGGCAAGGCAACCTGTACCTGTCCGACATGTCCTCGATAGACTCGTATACATGAACGAGAGTGTAGATCCCATAAGCGAATGGTAGCATCGTCGCTACTTGAAATAAGCATTTGACCCTGTTGGCATATTCGAACGGAGTTGACCCACTCAGAATGGCCGACGAGCGTACAACATTCTCCAATATCAAAGTTCCAAACGCGGATAGTATGATCTGTAGATCCACTCGCCAAAATACGAGAGTCAAAGTGCAGGCTGAGGACACCGCCTGTGTGACCTTCGAGGGTTCGGATGCACTGGCCGGTATGGTAATTCCAAATCTTGAGTGTATTGTCCATCGCACCTGTCACAAGCTTGGCATCGTCAAATTGAAGGGCCCTCACTCCACGTGAATGACCTGTAAGTGTCTTGATAAGCTCGCCTGTCTCTAGATGCCACACGCGTACGGTTTTATCGAGTGAGCCAGTAATGATTAATTTTGCAATTTCACAAAATTGAACACACATTACGCCATCTGTGTGTCCATTAAGAGTGAGAAGACTATGGTTATTATTCCGCCAATTTCTTTCAACTATTAAGCGTTCACTATAGACATCTTTCCAAGGTCTTCTACGCGGTGGTGATGAAATGAAAGGTTGTGTCTTTACTGTTTCAATTCGCTGCCTTTTGATATTACAGCTATCCTGAGGTGAGCCAATCGTAGGCGCAGGACCACATGCAATCTGAATAGGCGATGTCGTGCTAGTGTCATTCACCATTCTTTTCCGCTTATAAGCAGATCTTGTCTTTTTATCTAATAAAGGTAATCCCCATCCACATTTCTCACACTTTTTATCAATATGTTGCTCACACATACGATGCCACAGTTGATCGTCATCTGCAATTTCTTTCCATTTGGTTGATACTTGTGCAGCGTGACATAATGATTTCGCATCCAAGTGTGAGAATATCGCCAACGTTATCTCTTTTGGAAAGACTGATACAAAATCAATGCGGAGTAAGGGTTGTGTTGCGTTAAATAGAAATGACAATTGTGGCATACAGCAAGTGGATATTAGACCTTTAAGTATCAATATACGCTGATCTGAAGGTGCTGCTGCAAATAATGACCAGATATGTGAAATAGCCTCCTTATCCGCCGTCGGTAGTCGCTCGATTTCCTAATCATAAATAATTAAACTGTTGAACTTGAGTCGTCAATTCTTTTCTACCTCTTGTACTTGTTGAGCACTAAATTCATCTGGTCCTCTATTCTTTACTAAGTCGGGCCTATGTCTATAACATAATTTTTGCTTATTGCTGACTTGAGATGGAACATGACGGAATAAGAATGAATTTAGTCTTTCTTTATCTTTGCTCATAAAGAGAAAAAAGGAAAAAAGGAAAGAGGAGATGGAGCTTATTTATTGATTTAAAAAAACAAGGGCACGTGAGGGCAAGACGATAGAACCGCTTTCCCCCTTTTTTGCGTAACTTGGGTTTTGTAATCTGCTTAAAAGCATACATAATTTTATCTATCATACTACTACCTCAGTCACTCGAATCGTGGGATTGGTTATTCCTGTTCTTTGTCTTTCCTTTAGTAATCTTTTCTCTTCTTTTTGCTTTTCTTTCAATATCCTTTTATCTTCTTTTATCCTTCTCTTCCTTTCTTTTTCTTTTTGCCTTCTTCTCTTTTGAATTCTGGAAGCTGAATTACTTCTAAAGAACCACGTCTTCAAGCTAACCACTTCTTCTGGTTTCTTTTTTTTATCAACTGTACTATGTTTAGGAGGCTCTACCAATTTTGTTGTTGCACCCACGTTGCTTGCAAAGGTAATAGAAGTCTTACTACCGCTTGCCCTCGTTCTGACAGAAGATAACGAGCGATTAGCGGTGTTTGTTAATAAATCGTACTTTGTGCTTGCAATAGCATCGGACACGTCATCTGGCAAAAAGTCTTCTTCGGGATATTCAAAATCTGATGTATGCATATCCACTATCACTTGTCCATTGTTCTCCAATGACTTGACCAGTATTGTGCTTCCATTCAAAGTTTGTTCATCCTTTTTCTCATCTGCTGTCCTCATGTCTTTATCTTGCTCATCCTGGTGGTCGGCTTTTTCGGAAACAACTGCAACATCAGCAGGCTTATTCACCGACACTGTCCTTGTGCGAATCGTTCTACCAAGCTTGAACAAGGGGACCGTCGTACCATGTATGACAACAGACGAAAACACAATAAAGAGCACGACGGGTCCTACAATTTGAGTGGCTAGTGGTTTCTCTTTTCCTTCATAAACAGTCTCTAGCTCTTCCTTGGCAATCGTCGATAAAAAGACAGCACCAACGCCAATAGGTCCAAACCATCCGCTGAACACAGCCTCTCGATAGGTCTTGATGGCTGGCATTGCCGGTTTGAGCAAGACTACAACAGGCAAGCGGCGGAAAAATAAGACAAGGAAGGCTACAAGCACCATTCTCCATGGTTCCAAGCCAAGTTCGTGATTATTAAACTCCCACCAAGGCTATCAAGAGGATGTTATGGAGCAAATTCATACACGATCGTATTTAGCTTACTATAATAGAGCCAATGTAAACGAATATAGCCAAATTTAGCATCATATCAATCACCTCTTGAAAATGAGCTTCTTCTGTCTCGCGCCTGAACCATTCATCCCATGAAAACGCGTTGCCAGCAACAAAGCATGCGAGGAGGTCATCACTGCCAGAGAATCCGGTGACGCTCATTAAGAAGAGCTAAAACAATAGAGTGAATATGCTTTTCGCTTTTTGAGAAGTTAGCTTACTGCTAACGCAATAGCAAAGGACAGAAATGACGGTTTATCGATAAGACGACTATATTAGGCATGTTAATCATGTTATATCTTGTTCCCATTCTTTTAAAACTGACCGTTTCTCGGACCATTGTAATGCCTTTCTGGCGATGTATCCAACGACAACGCCAATAACGCAGGAAAGAATGATTTGAAACAGACATGTTATGTAGATCCATTTACCGACCGCTTTTCCAACACTGTCCTCCGATATTAAAAAAATGGCTAAAAACAGAAATGGAAAGCCCATACCATCATTGGCTCCACTGTGGATTACTGGCTGATAAATAGAAAATATCGAATAGATATTTTTTTTTTTTACCTTTCTGCAGCTAATGCATTTCGTACATGGGGGGGTACGTGTTTTTCTGCAAATCGCCCCTTAACAACAGAATTTGCTAAAATCTAATAGCATACATCAGTTTTGGTTTTTTGTTGTTATTCGGACAAATTTACTGGATCAGTTGGGCAAATACAAGCAGATATGACGAGTGATTCAAGCTACAGATTATTTAATAATCCATTTTTATCATAGAAACGTTGCTCTATTTATATATATATCTTACAAAACTAAGAGGACGAATAAGACCCCAGATAAGAGTACCACTTACGAGCCACATGTATATCATGACGGGTATAAGAAACATAAGGACTGTGCGCCATTCTTTTTTCAAATAGTGTCTATGAATAGACATAAGTGTTTCATACATTGTCATGAATTATCCTTACTGTGGTAGTTCGATACCAACTGCCATCACCTGGATGGCAATGATACATCGGGTCAACTGTTTAGTGATTTCATGATAGTCCTTCCAAGTATATGGATTAAGACCATTTACAACCAATGGACCGGCAAGAACTCCAACAAGGAGAGCAATGACTATATAAATGAGTGAGTAGTCCTTTAAAATGACGTGGATCATTCTTACATGCTTCAGAGAGAAACAATCTTTCTTTCAGGAACATTGATATATACCCAAAAAAGAGTATGCAGCCACTAAATATGGCTATGGCTACTGTAAAGGTAGATATATCTCCTGGGATAACATCAACCGACATTGATATGTGTTACTGAAAATGATCAAGTGGGAAATGAAAGGAGGAGAGAGAGAGAGAGAGAATGAGAGCGGAAAACAGAGAAATATATACACATACATACAAGCATGCTGCGTTAATTGAAATTTTTAGCTTGTCAAAATGCAAGTTTTAATATAAACTGCCCTGTTCAGTAGCAGGATACACACAGAAAAGGGCTGTTGTTATAGGCAGAGTTGTTAGGTTATGAACTCAATTGGCTCGGAATATATCTTTTTCATTTTTTTTTTCTTAAACTTTTTCAATTGTGTACGTTTTCTATCATACTATTGTTATATCCATAATGACGATCATATTCGTGTTTGCTAACAATGATGTTGAAAGAGGTGCTGTACTGAGTTTAAACTCTGTGATTTGCACACTGCTGTTGTTGATGCCACAGAAACGTCGATAATCCTGACGACCCCCTTTAATTTTATAAACAGCAAAATGTTGATCTCCTTATGAAGCCTTTTCGCTCTCTTTCTCTCTTATAACTATAATAAACAAATGAAATCCTTGCATTGCGTCTATAACAATGGCAGATTTGCTGATGATTACACACCTGATCTCCAAGGATTTGTAAGAGTATAGTTTGATTGCGTATACACAAAGCTCTGATATATATTGAATGATAGATGAGCCCTCACGATTTTATCTCTATCATGAACACATTTAATAGTGTGGCAGAAAGTTTTTCGCCTTATGTTCCTATGGCAACCAATATATTCATGGCTGTCGTTACGTTCATGAGTCTGATCACAATGATAGGTACCATACGCTATACGCAGCATGTTGAAATCGTACTAGTTTTACCAATCTCCTTTTTATGTATTACTGTTTTGCTCGTCATCTGGAGACGTCGTAGAAATAAAAAGGTAAGATAAAGATGTGTATAAAGTTGATTTGATAATAATGATTTTGAAAGTTTGAAAAAGAAATGACAAGACTATGCTCTTGTATGAATGCTACTGAAAATGTTCGTGGAATTAACTTTAGGCTATCGTATTTGACTCCTGATCAAAAAGTATCTAATGAACCTACATCAATTTATGTAATAGAAGGAATCTATTAACCAAGTTTATCCTTTATTAATCATTCCATTCATTAGGCTATTACTATTGAATTCGACGATCGATATAATCTCTTACATCAAATATCCAGATCTAATTCGTCACCTCCAGCTTATTCCAGCTTACAGATACCAATCAACATTTATTGTCCCAATCAAAGTCAAGTAAAATAAAATGGTCGGAGTTGAATTAATTGCTTCGTAAAATCTAATTGGTACTAGTTTGTACAAAAGGGGGGTGATGATCTGAGAAATTAGATAGACTTTCTTTTTTTTTCTCTTCCTTCCTTTATTATTATTATTATTATTAATCATGAGAGAACCCAACTTTAGCTTCCCTTCCCAAAGCAGAGCAGCCGTTTGTATCACCTCTGCTCTTTATGATAGAAGGGCACTTGATTGCACAGCAACTTTACCATTAGTCAACTCCTTAACTCATCTTGCCTACTTGACTTCAACTTCGCCACGCATTAGAGAAATACTTTGTCTTGATGGTGGCCTTGAAAGGCTTGTTAGGATCTTGTTTAATACTTCCAATAGAGCAGATCGTTTAACCTCTTGGAAGTGGACATTAGCCTTTCAAACTGTTGTTAATGTGGGCGTAAGAGGAACTGAACAAATCAGAACCAAAGTAGTTGATGCTGGTGTGATTCCTTTTATATTGAACATATTAAGCAATACCAATAAGGGATTGGAACAAAGAATAGGTAAACATGAAGAAATATTTAATTTAACTAGGTCCTGACCTATCTTTAGATAATAACAACAACAATAATAATAATAATGATAATATTAATAGCAATATTATAAATAATAATACAGCAACAGTAACAGGTGAGTTATATCCCTATTATGTGAAATTTTAAATATGTGTACTTATATTTATTAGATCACTCTAAAACATCATCCATTCATAACAATACACTACGCCGTTCTACATTTCCATATGTGAAAATCAATGCTGCTCAAAGACGTCATAGACGTATTCACAAAGATGATAAAAAACATATCGAGGACCATGTGTTTCATCGGGAAGAAGACATATTATTAAGCCTGCAACTACTCGCCTATCTCTCAAAATATCCTCATATTCGAGATTTATTCCACACAGCATATGATAAAAATGTGTTTAGCGTTGTCGAAAAGTTCTGTCATCGCACTCAACCTGGACCTGTCCAATACTGGGCTGGTGTCATCATGCGAAATGCGTGTCGGAAAGATGAAACACGAGGCGGTCTTCGACGCTGCGCCAACATGCACTGTGGAAAATGGGAAACTCAACCTAGAGAATTTGCAAAGTGTCGACGCTGTAGAAAGGCAAAATACTGCTCAAAACCCTGTCAAAGTAAAGCATGGGCCGATGGACACCGCTGGTGGTGCGTGGAAAGACATCCTCCTGTTCCTGTTAATGGCGCTGCTGGTGCAGCAACAACCTCCGCAACTACAACAACCAATTCGGTTTCCACAACAACAGTTGCCAATACATCAACAATAACCAATAACGTCACTGCCAATGCTAATAATGGGTCCAACACCGACTTGAATTTGTCATCGCATAACAACAATAGTAGTCATAATAGCAGCATCACATTTGAACAGACATCTGAATCCAACACTGAAACAACGGATAATAGATCAATACTTATGGAAATGGGCGTTCATATGGAACTTTGAATGAATTGATATGATTTATATATATATGCACACCAGTAATCTCTCCTCTCATTTTTTTATTGATACCAATAATTTACCCTATCCTTCTCTTTTCTTTTTTAAACATGTTAAACTTTTTCATTCATTTTGTTAGATTAAATACACATTCTATCTCTTATGCGTCAATACAATTATTTTACAATTATACGTTGGCAATAAAAAAAGGAACAAACTATCCATCAAAACATTGCTACAAAGGAGGGATTGAGGAGTATTACCCTTGACGTCTTGAATAATCTTGTTAAAGTTTATTTTTGTGCAGATCCTTTCGAAATCACATCTTTCTGTTAAGCTAATCTTGTGCTACTCTTTCGTTTGCATATATGCTTCTGTTATTCCAGTCTATCAAGTGAATCTACATCAACAAAAATTGATACAGTAGCATGCAAAAAACTTTCTTATTTAGGAGGGCAAAGTTTATAAGGATTGCAAAATAAGGTTATGACTTGATGTTGTACATAGAACGCCCTTTTATTGCAAAACGAATAGTAGATTAATGTGATTACACAGGGCAATCAAGCGATTCTCCCTTTTTTAAAAATTTTTAATTTGAGAAGCTTATTTATTTGCTGTAATTTATATATTACAACTTGTCCTCAATGGTTCTGCGGCAAAGGAGCGATCATGTTATTTAAATAAAGATGGATAGCCGTTTGATTTCCTTTTTTGATTGCGGTTTGTGACTCTTTTATTAATCCAAAAGGGCATTTTTTACTAGGTTAGACATGAAAATACAAAATACAAAATATGATTTCCTCTCCCTTCCCTTTCACATCCTTTACCTTCGCTTAAAGAAGATCAATTGTATACTTAGAGAAAAATTTTATTTTTTTATTATATTTCGCTGACCTTTAATAAAAAGAAGATAATAGCAAGTTATGTTCCTTATTTTGTATTTGAGTGTTCACCAATTCCAGAATTTGTTTCGACACTTGAAGGATCGCACCTGCTAGTAGTTGTGATATACAGTACCGCATTTGTGGATATTCCAGCCAATCCCGGTTGAGTAAATCAACCATTTCACCTGTTATTTCCTCGTGCAGGGTACCTGTCAGCTTTTTCGAAGCTTTACTAACGAGAGAGAGAAAACCAGTTAGTATTCACTTCAATGTCAAATACATATATATTGGTTACCTTGTGATTTTCAAATGTCGGATAAAGTGAGAAGTATCGATTTCCATGACCTCTTTTGAAGAGTGATTATTATCGTTGGGTGGGGCTGCACCATGTACCTTTCGTTTGGTTTTTTGATAATGATATGGAAGCAATTGATGAAGATGTCAACATCCCGTATTGCATATTGTCGTGGTTGTACACAACAGGGACCCATCGGCCCAACTTAGCCAGCATCATCTTATCCTCTTGGGTTGCTTTATCGGCAGCATGAGAGTCTGTGGTTGTCAAGATCACATCGCGATGTGTGAGATGAGGTAACTTTGTTGTTGGCTGTACCGCCAATAATAATGACAACGGTGGAAACTGTGTGAAGCCATTTTCGCATGTCGTTTCATCATCTACTACTTCTCCGCCAGCCAGATGCTGATCTGTGTCTTCATCTGTCTCTTCTTTGTCCACACAATGTTCATAAACAGAATCCAATTTGTCGAGTTTTCTCTTCTTCACAAAGGACGCACCTAAGCCGTGATTTTTGAGATGGGCGGTGAATGATTGTGTCGTTTTGTTATTTTTAAGGCATATTGTTATATTTCGGGTATTTGTATATAAGAACAGTAGAAGTCAATAGCTAACAATTACTATTCTTTATTTAAAGTTGAGAGAAGAACTATTAAATGAGGGTACGACCCGAATATATATGAGAGGTGACGACTGTAAATGTCTGACGTTGTCTGTTAGCTGAGAATGAATAAATAGAGAATTAAGAGATGTGTGATCTACGTAAACATGACAGGTGGACAAACATTACTTCTTGGGAACCAGTAATCACCTTTGCTGCCGGAGAAGCCATTAATAATTCAAATAGATGATCGAGGCAGCGATGTCAAGTAGCAAGTTTCCATGCTCTGCATATTCCAACGGTCGTGCCAACGCAGTTGATCCTCTGTTGCTCCGTCTATTTCAGCATGCTGAGCTCCACTACCACGGCCCGCATGGGTTTTCTTGCTTATACTAACGGAACAGGCATCGAAAGCACGGGTGGTTGCTGCGTAATATGTTACGTAGGTCAAGGGTTTGTTGTAGTATACTCCTTTGGCAATTTTCAGGTTAAACCAGTCCATGTTTGTATTAAAACAAGGGAAGTCTTCGTTCGTTATATGTCACCTAGAAGTTAGTTAGTTGAATATAACATTATTGCCAACATTCAATCAACTCATCTATAAAAGAAGTACATAGCTAGCGCGCCAAAAGCACACACACGGTGATCACGGTGTCGGATGGTGCCAGCATACTGTATGCGTTCCTTGGCTATTTTGCCATAACCCCAATGTAGAACCAGCACTAGGCATTCAGAGAACTCTTCGTCCTTGAATTCTAAAGGGAAAAGGTCACATAATTCCATATCCCTAGTGCTCTCGCCACGTAACAGCATCATATGCTGCATCAGAAAGAGCATTCGGTCCCTGAATGACTTCTCCTTTCCTTCTTTGAAATAGAAGATTGATAGCTTGACAAGTTCTTCAGGGATGTAACCGTTCTGTGCATTGTGACGAGCGCGATCCTCGTAGCTCTCACGTTTTCGCTGTCGTTCACTATGTCGTCTGTTCTTTAACCATACACGCAGAGCAACACCACGGACAGTCACTTCCCTGGACATATTTCCGGAAAACTGAATTGCATGAAGGTTAACCACCACCTTGATGTATTTTGAATAGTTTCCATTTCAAGTTCATGTACGGAACCATCATCCTTTTGACCCTTCTTTAAACTGCCTCTAGGTACAACGACTTCATCAAGAAAACGCAATAACTTCGCTTCAGTCACAATGCAGCCATCTTCATACCGATTTTCTATACAAAAGTCCTATTGAAATAAGAGGTGTAAGTGCATTCATACCTTACGTCTATATATGATATGCACCATAAAGATCTACTGCTTCTTTTTTTACGCCAATGTAGTGTTTCTTGGTTGTTCGTTTTCAAGTTCTAGCAGAGTGCGTTCAAGGATTTCAGCTTCTTTTATAGCATTTATTACCCTTTGATCGGTAAGGTTGGAGGATGAAGATTATCCGTTGTACATAATGATGTTTGTTGATTAGTTACAGTGGCAAGATTGCAGAGATATTGTGGTGTTATTTGATTAATAATAAAGCAAGTAAAACCAAAGGTGAATTGAAGAGTTTATGCTTATCTATTTGTTAAAAACAGGACGAAGAAGAAGAAAGAATAGACTAAGACAATCATCATCCTTATATATGGTAACATTCAGGAACCGAAGCGGATAAGTACTCAAGAAGTGTTAATCTCAGCAAACAGTTATTTAAAGACAAAGAATTTACATGTATGCCAAGAGTTTATCTCTAGTAATGATATAATGTTCTTTCTTTTAAATTAGTAATTATAACAAGTGTACTAGAACCTTTGTATAGTAAATATGATCAGAACTCTTAAGCAAGCATTCTATTTTCAATTTCCGATGGAGAAGTGGTATTTTATTTAAGCCAAAGGCTGTCACAATTTCGCTGGGTGACAGATTTGTGGCCCAACCAAAAGTTTGTTAAAATACCTTCACTGTATTTTTTAATTGCGGCCAAAACATAGAATAAAGCATGGCCATTTGTAAATTTTATCAATCAGGCACTTGCAGAAATGGAAACAACTGTAATTTTCAACACGTGAAGCAGGGGAATACTTTGAACTCTGCCGCACCTAAATACAAGTAACGTAAATGAGTCAATTCGAAACATTGTTTAACTCTAGATTTAGTGAGACTTCCTTGAGAGGAAACCTAACAGACGAACGTCCGCAGTGGAAGCTCAGTGTCTATGGTCCAGCAAAAGAAGAACCAAATATGATTGTTGGAACAGATAGAAGCCCCGAAGAGGATCGTTGTCTATATTATCTTAGTAGAAGTACAACTGGAAATGAAAGCCAATATGCAAGTGTTTGATCTTGTCCTTGTTGCTTGTTGATTAACTTTTAATATATATAGCTTACCAGTCATGAACAGCTTTCTAATCAAATGGAAGCACAAGTGAACGCGATTATAAATAACCCAACAGGAGCCATTCAACATTATGAAAAAGAAAAGTCAGCGCGTTCTGGTCCTTTTGGAGGCACTGCAAACGATACCCCCTTTGCCCCCTTCACAGGTTCTGGATTTGGCGCAACAGCAGCAAAGCCTTTTGGCACAACAACGACTGCCTTTGGCTCTTCGTCAACACCCACCGCTTTTGGAGCTCCTGCATTTGGCACTACAGCATTTGGATCCACGAGCAGTCCAAGCGTGAATGCATTTGGTAGCAAAAGCGCCTTTGGCAGCAGTACAACACCAGCTTTTGGATCGACTAGTACACTCGGTTCTACTGCCCCAGCATTTGGATCGACAAGCACATTAGGCGCAAGTGCCCCAGCATTTGGTTCAACAAGCACATTGGGGGCTAGTGCTCCTGCCTTTGGCTCAACCAGCACTCTTGGAAGTGGATCGGCTTTTGGACAGAAGAGCACGTTAGGATCAGCATTTGGACAGACAAGCAGTTTAGGTAGCGGATCTGCATTTGGACAGATAAGTACACTGGGATCAGCATTTGGGAAATCAAATGCGGTAGGGAGCGGTACAGCATTTGGACAGACTACGCCTGCTTTTGGACAAGCTACATCTTTTGGAAATTTGGCAAATAACAACAACACGACAGCACCTGCTTTTGGAGCAACGAGTACACTTGGAACAGGTACGACAGCATTTGGCTCAACCAATGGATTAGGAAATACTACTACCGCTTTTGGTCAAAATAATGCATTTACACAACCAAAACCTTCGATTGACACAAATGGTGATCCTCAACTTGAAGCATTTGTATCTCAAGAGTTTACATATCGTCAAGTACCCGAGATCGAACCACCACCTGAGCTTCGATAACAGTGTGTATATAATAAAGATATTTTTTATTTTGATATGTATAAAAACTATATTAACTATATGTATATTTTATAAAAAAAATGTACAAAAGACAAAAAGGCTAGCTCATGTACAAAAGGGAAGAACAATAAAGGGGGGGGAATTTTGTGTGTCATCTATGTAACAAAATAAAGTACAAAATTTGTTTGAAGTGAATATATCCTTGTCCATCGTTTTTTTTACCTCTCTCTTTTTTTTGTTATTATATGTTTTTTTTATCATTTTCATAGGTATTTTTATCTTTTTTTTTTTCTTCTTTTTTAATAGGTTTGCTGTTGTTGTTGTTGTTGTTGTTGTTGTGAGAGAGAGAGAGAGATACATAAAGAAAATCAGTTCAAAAGAAAGAGAGAGTAGTAGTAGTTGCTGTTGTGTGATAGAAAAGAAAAAAAAAAGTAACTTCCTTGTTATGTACAGTTGTGTCTGGCAAAGGAACAAAATTACTGAGAAGCAGTAGTTGTAGTCGTACTTTCTCGTTGATCCTCGGAATTGGTTACGAAAGGTAATAACTTTTCTACTTCTATACAAAAAAAGAAATGAGTAATTGAGTCATGAAAGAAACAATAAAACCTACTTTGAATTAAATGTTTGCCATAGGTATACTTTTTCAAAAATTGGAGATGAGGTTTTATCTTGGTTACGAGCAACTCACGTTGATCATCGTCCACGACATCCAGCATTTTTTGAATAACATAGTTAGCGTACTGGTCTTTCATCATTATGGCCAATGGCAAAGTACTTTTGGATGATATTAGTCTATATGTTCTTATGCTATATAGCGTTCTTACCCATCAGGTCTTGGTTGAAGTACTTCTTCAATCAACAATTGCCTATCCTTCTTTGAGCCAAAATCAACGCATTTTTCTACAACATTACTAGCAAATTTGTGTTTGCTAAGTTGTAATACATGTCCTCGGATCTTTTCAATTACAAGTGCTTTATCAGCAGGTCTACCACGTTCCAGAATGTGCTGGATTACATAGTTTCCATATTGATCTTGAACCAACTGACTTGTACATCTGTGTAACTCATCAAGCAATGGCCCCTATAATATGATTAGAATCATCAACGTCTATAAAACGAATACTCACAGTTTGGTCTTCGGTACAATGTTCAAACATGCGTTGAATAACTCTGCAGCCATATGGGTGAGTAGCAAGATTGTAGACTTGACCATGGAAAGCATCAATGATAAATTGTATATGCTGGGCTGGCACGCGTTCAATTGCCTTTTGGATTACATGATTACCATTCTGGTCTTTAATGCACTTTAGCACACAACCGTCTAGCTCTTTAACCAGTTTAGCTTGTTGTTCCGTAAGTACATGCTCCAAGGCCTTTTGAACAACGCGACAACCATACATTTGGAGCGAGAGTGACAAAACATGTCCCTCCATCTGTTTAGCCAGAATTGTTTTTTGCATTTGATTGCCGTGTTCAAAGAACTTTTGTAAAACGTAATTTCCAAAAACATCCGTCATCAATTGAAGTGCATTCGGCAACACTTCTTCAAACACCATCTGCTTCTCATCGCTATTGGCTGTTTCCAGCTTTTGCTGAATAAAACGAGAACCATGTTGATCACCACTAAACTCAACAATATGTCCCTCGATATCCTTGAGCTCATATTTCTTGTTTTTGGAGTTTCTGAATTCTTCAAGTAAAGGACTACGGATGCTCATGGCTATGTCGTGTGTTACAGGTGCTGGCTGATGTTGATTATGATGATGCTTATCATTTCTTGTCTTTATCATATTGCTGCTATTAAGATGCATTTGTTGTTGCAGTAATAACTGCTGACGTGCAGCAAGTAATTGCTGTTGTTGTTGTTGTATCAATAATTGCTGCTGTTGCAAAGCACGAAGCTTCTTGTCAGTAGCACTATTCGGAAGTGGGTTCTCATGAAAGCCAGTAGGGTCAATTCCAGCAGGCGCTGTTAAAGGTCCATTCAGATGACTAAGGTTAGCAGCAGCAGCGGCGGCGGCGGCAGCTAAAAACAAGGTTAAAAAAAATTATACAGTATAAATGTGTTTTTTACCTTGTTGCTGTCTACGATACGCAATATCTCCTTGACTCCAGCGGCCATACATTGACATATCTACACCAAGGCCATTATCATCCTCAGATAATGTGTTGTACAGTGATGGTTGGCTATAAGCGTGAGGGGGAGCAAGGCCCAAGTACGGACTGTTGACTGCACTCAATGATTGAAATCTCGCAGCCTGTTGCATTTGCTGCACGTACTGAGGATTAGATGAGGATGCATTGTACTCATCCTAAATTGATGTTACAAATGGGTTATCTTTACAATAAACTCACTTACCTCATCGTTAAGACCAAATCCACCGAATTGGCTCATCAGCATTTCTGTTTGACGATCAAGATCATCATAAACGTTTCTTCCAGGAGGCGTTGAATTGGAACGGGCAGGGGGTGTCCCAGGAAAGGCAAACTTGTTACGAATTGGAGGAGAAATAGGGTTCTCATCCATTGTCATGTGTAACATGGAAGGCAAGTTGTTACTGTTTTCTAGTTGAGCACTGGCCAGTGAAGAAGATGAGGGTTGTCTGTTTCGATACATCATGTCATCATAATCTAAAGCATTTAACTGATCACGATACTGCTTCTGGATAGCATCCAAGTCTCCTATCGAAACAGGATCGTCAAAGGAAAATCCACTGTTTGTGCTATTACTGGATGTAACAGCGTGTCGTTGCCGCGCTTGCTGTTGAAGAGCAAACAAAGGAGAAGGCGTTCTCGGGAAATCCTAAGAACAAAAATCAGAAGCTGCAGGCGAAACTTTATTACATGTCCTTACCTGCTGAATAAGATCCACCAAATTTCTTTGACGCCTATTCGCTAGTGTGTCATCCTTTTTTATTTGGCTTACGTTATTAAATGAATCATGTGTACCAAGGCCTAAAGATGACAATTTAGAGAAAATAAAGGTATATTTCTTGCCAGTTTTACCTTCTTCTCCTTGCTGCCACAACTGCCGTTGGGCGTTTGGTTGATGTACATCCTGAGTTTCTTGATAGCCGGTATCTATAAAGCCTTCGGGAACTGCACGCTTGCCATGTAATAACTGTTGTGTTGGCGGTGCGCTGTTTGAGCGATGGTCATCAGGGAATAATGAAGAGGAATTGCCTGCAAATAAGTCCTCATAATCAAGTTTACCATGTAAAAGTGCCGCAAGCTATAATATATAGGTTGGCTATAACAATCTTGATGTAAATACTCTAATTACCTGTCCTTGAGGTTGGTTCTTTGCTTTTGGCTGATGTAAGTCAGACTTCTGACCACCTGGCGACATGGGTCGACGTGGTTGCATTTGTTTGAAAGACAATTTTTTTTCTTCAATAGAAAAAAAAGGCTCAGAGCTTTGAAAGTCAGGGAAGGTTTCCTTCCTATTTTAAACTCCCTGCACGGTCGTGACGTGGAGCGGAGACCAACAATCACTAGCCTTTTTCGTTCGTAAGCCATATCCTGCAATAAAACAAGATAAAAAGAACAAATAGTTGCTATGCTTAGTAAAAAAAGAAACCATGTATGACCTTAATAAAAATAGGCTTGTGTTGTCTTAAACTTGGTAATAAACTAGTCTGCTTTCCTTTTACTGTTCTTTTTCATAATGTGTTTCAAAGGGAAGTAACTTTCATGCAAAAGCTGTGCATATGTTTCCCTGACAACATTCAAGTCACCGATAAGCAATTATTTGCTGGTGGGTTACTAAGAGCTTTAAAATATTGAACGCAAGATTCACAGTTTCTAATACGTTTTACCATGAGTTACTACTTATAGAATGATAGATAAAGTTGCTAAAGAGATACTACTTTAACAAGTGTCAATAAAAGGCCTTTGAAATAATAAAGACAGCTTAAATGATATTGATTAGTGTTTGATCAAAAGTAGAAGAGCAAGAGTATTTATAAGATTAAAACAAAATTTATTCAATTTTATATAAATACAAAAAATTACACTTAAATCATAGAGTTAATTTTCTTCAAGATGTCTGCCTTTGTTTCTTCACTCATGTTTTGTAAAATACTAGCAAAACCATCCAAAACGGCTTCTTGATCAGCAGCAGCAAGAGAAATGATTTGCTCCTTTACTGCTTCACTCTTCAACTTGTTGATACGTTGTTCAATAACGCTAGCACGCTTATCGAACCATTCTGCAACAATCTCATCAGCATCGTCGAAAGAGACTGAGGCATGATCGTTTTCAAACCATTGCTTGACAAGGTTAAACATCTTTTCGCGAGACATACCACCATTTGAGGCAGTGACAATCTTGCGGAAGGTATATTCTTCACAAAGACGACGACGGACACGCCAGTAGAAGTAGTGACGAGCACGACGCCATTCGATAGGCTTACGAATGACACCCTTGGCTTGCATACGGCCGGTACGATCGTGGAGGTCAGCGAATTGAATGGCAATTTGTTGATAAATGGGCAACAGCTCTTGTTCACGGGCATCCAGTTGCTTTTGAACCTCAGCCTTTTGATCAGCAGTGATATCAGGAGTCTCTAATTGTTTCTTCAAAGCACCATACTTTTCATCCAAACGAGCCATCGTAGCCAACAATTGAGGCTTACGGTACTTGATTTCAACAATACCTTCAGGTTCAAGGACACCACCACGAGCTTGAGTATCAGCGTACATTTCCATCATGTCCTTGTTGATAGTAGGATCAACGACGACCCAGGCACCACCACGGAGTTCACCATTAGGTACAATGTAAACAAAGACGGGTTGCTTGTAGTTTCTAAGAGCATCAACGATTTGAGCACCATACTTCAACACTTCGTTGTACATGTCACGTTGACCACCAGAGAAACCACGCCAGTTGGCGAAGATCATCAGTGGCAATTGTTCACCCTTGTTGAAGTCGTTGATGGCCTGGGCTGTCTTGTAAGCAGAGTTGGGGTACCATACACCACCAGCTTCCATAAATACTTGTTCAGTAGATTCAGTATTAGCAGGGTCAGCTGGAACGATGTTTTCAACCGTTCTGGTCTCTACAGAGACAACACCCATAGGGATACCACCCAAACGAGCACGACCGACGACAACAGTACGAGCCCAGCCGCTCAAAGTTTCGACGAAAGAGTCTTGATCAAAGAAACCACTGAGCCATTTGCCATTTTCGTTCTTACCAGCCAAGAAGAAACGAGGATCTGAAGGACCCTTGGGAGGAGTGTACTCAATATCACGATCGACAGGATCAGTGCCGATGCGCATTGTAACAGGGGCGTTACGAACGGCAGGAACAAAGGACAACCATTGAACGATCTTGCCAATACCTTCTAAATCGTTTTCAGCGGTCAAGTGAGAGACACCGTTCTTGTACATGATCTGGGTACCACCCAATTGTAAGTTGGAGGTGTAGACTTCGCGACCAAGCACCTTATTCAAGGCAGGAGCACCTGTCAAGATGATAGGTTGACCTTCGTTTTGAACTGTACGTTGACCAAGACGGACAAGGTAAGCACCAATACCAACGGAACGGCATGTAACCAAGGTAATGGTGAAGATATCATCATAGGCACGAGAAGTTTCACCAGCAATAAGACCAGAGCCTCTCAAGTTCTCGACACCAAGACCATCTGTGTGACCAATAACATCAGTGATACGAAGACGCTTTTCTCCATCATCTTCAATTTCTTCAACAAGAACACTCTTGGTATCGCCTTGACGAGAGAGAGTTTCATAATCGGCAGGAGTCAAGTAGAGATACTTGAAGCCAGAGGTAGGATCAGAGGGATCCTTCCATGCAGCTCTAAACTGACCAATGAGCTCATCAGCAAGACCGATACGGGCACCAGAGTTGGCAGACAGATAGACACGAGGAATACCCAAGTTACGAGCAAGTTCTGAAGCCTTGTAAAAGACCATGTCTTCAGCAACACCGAATGAACCGATCTTGAAGGTGATATCATTAGCGATGGCAATAATACGACGACCACTGGGGTACTCGGGGGTACGGAGGGTCATGATCCAAGCAACCATACCGACGGTGTTGGTACCGGGGGCACGGTCAACTTCTTGAAGAACCTTGTCTTCGTCAAGTACCAATTCCTTGGCTTCAACCAATTGGCTGGGCTGCTTAAGTGAGGGGTCACGCTTGCATGCCTGTGTCCACTGGTTCTGGACAGATTGACGGAAGAGTTCGGGGAAGTCGTAGACGTAGGTAGTTCCCATCAAGTGAGCCTTGTATCGACGAGGCTGGAGCCATTCCTTGGTAGGATAAGGAGTAGATAAGGGTTGCATGTGCATGGAACCAGGGATCTTGTTAAGTGACTTGAGGACCCAACCGCTCTTTTCCGTCTTGATTTCTTGGTAGACATCTACCTTCAAGATGAAACCAGAGACGTTATCCACAATGAAACGCATAGGAATAATGGGTGCATCAGGTCTCTTGGATTGAACGTTGAAGCGAATTTCGGCGCCGGTGACACGAAGCTTCCAAAGACGCTTACCGTGGCGATCAACAAAGTCCTTCAAGGCATGTTCAACTTCATCTACCTCGATAGCAAAGGTAGGAATAAAGTTGATAAAGAGGTGATTACAGTCCGAGTTCTTGTATTCATGGCTGACGATTTCAAGTGTATCCAAGATATCAGTGAGCAAGCGATCACTTTCAGAAATCAAGTAATCAGCAGTACGCATCGAGCTCTTCACACGACCAGGACGAACTAAGGCACGGATGAAGAAACGGCAGTCAGAGGGGTTTTCTTTGGCAACAGCATAGTAGACGTGCATCTGTCTGTTTTCAATGAAGCAAGGCTTGATGTCAAAGTTAGACAGACGAGCCAGTTCGAGCTGATAGGCCATAGCAGGTTCAATGTGACGAATGGTTTCATCTTCTTGATAGTTTTCGCGTTCACGGAAAGTGTAATAGTCGGGATATTGGTTCTCGCGGCAGACAACAACGGAAATACGACGAAGATGAGCCTTGCGGAATTGTTCAGCATGAGCAGCAATGAGTTCAGAGATCTTGCTTCTCATGACAGTGTCATCAAAGTCGGCACCAGCACGGAGAGCAATGTTGAGAATGTTTTCCATGCGAGATTCGCTAGCTTCACGCTTTTGTTGAAGCATGGGAGGAAGAGGCTCTTCTTCAAAGGCAGTCAAGATACGAGGCAACTCACTTTGCAAATCTTCAAGAGAGTTACAGGCAGTCATAGCACCAGTACGAATAGGTTCTTCTTCTGTCTTGTTCAACAAGAAAGTCAAGTCAGAGTAGGAAGCAATACGCTTGCTGGGATCAACATTGTTGGCAGCAGTTTGGAGCAAGAACTTCCAGGCAACAATGTATGGCTTGCGGTCAAGGTTGTAAGCAACATCCAAGATCTTGTAAGCATGGTAAGAACGGCGACAGTATACTTCAAGAGCAGCCAAAGCGATATAAGGATCTTCGTGGTAGAAGAAGGGAGGCAAGACATCAAACACATTGAATTTGGTGTCAACAAGGTCCTTGAAAGCATCATAACTAGGAGTACGGTATTCGATACCTCCACCATAAACAGGTTCAGTCACTGAGCTCTTCAAGATTTGATACATCTGAGCCTTGCGTTCTTCGTGAGAAGGTAATTGACAGAGAATCAAAAGTTCACGAGCCTTGAGTGTCACCTTTTGAGTAGCTCGGCTGTCAATTTCAGACAAACGCTTCAGGATGGGCATAAAGAACTTGTCAAATGCAGCACCATTAGCCACAGGGCTGATGAGATCAAGCAACAATAAAACGAGGTTATTCTTGGTGTTCACCTTTGCATGAGATAAGATGATGGCCAAAACTTTATCCAAATCGTCCTTGTTTTGATCTCTGAGAGACAAGATAACTTCTTCCTCACGTTGCTGGCCGCTGAACAGAATTTCAACATCATAATATTGTTCCATCAATTGCACATAGACAGCATACTCGTGCTCCTTCAATCCATTTCTGAAACGTTCAAAGATGCTTGTCAAAGGTGCAAGTGAGTTCTTGTAAGCAGTAGCTTCGGATTGAAGCTTGATATTTTCACGTGCGTAGTCTTCAACCATCTTTTCAAATTCTTGAGCAGGGAATGGACGCTTTTCAGCTCTTGCCTCATTAAACAACTTGTGCAAAGCGGTCTCCAAGCGAAGAGGGATACGACCTGAAAGAGCAGAGAAGACAGAGTTCATTTCAGAGTAAGGTAACTCGGGGTTGTTCAAGATGTCAGTCAAGTCCTTGACGACGGTTTGAACAAGAGCTTGGTTATCATAACCTTGGAGAATGTTTTGAAGAATGTCCATAGTAGCACGGAAGCGTTGAATTGGCTTGTCACCAATGAGATAAGGAGGACCGAAGGCAGGGACAGTACCGCTGAAGGGTAAAGCGTGCTTAACACGGCCGGGATCGTCTAAGGAAAGGATACCAATGATATCACCAGCTTCAAGTGTAGCACCAGCTTGCTTAATGAATTGAACATGACCGTCTTCGGCAGCAACGAGAGGCATGTACATTTTCATTACCTAAAAAAAAAAGATCACATTGAGCTTTCTGAAACCTTTGGAGAAAAACAAACTTACTTCAATTTCGGCATAAGCTTGACCAGCCTTGACATGATCGCCGTTTTCAAGAAGCAAGTTGACAAGTTTACCAGGAGAAGGACTTCTCAACTGGGTGGGATCACTTTCCTTTTCCAAGAGACAGGTCTTACCATCAATCATCAAACGTGTGGCTTGAACTTCATCACGAGAGTAAGTTGTGTGAGACTTTCCATCAAGAGAAATCAAGAGACCACCATCGGAAAGATCACGTACACCAACCTCGGTCTTGGTACCATTCAAGTAGAGGGTATAGACACCAGGAGCAGAACGAGTGACGGTGAAGTTGAAACGAACCTCTTCATAAATGAACTCAACACTAAATACAGTCTTGAGAGTGCTCTTGCTAGGAACTTGACCTTTCTCAAGGGATTGCTTGTACTGCTGCAAGCATGCTTGAGCAGCCATGTGGGCCTTGGTGACAGCACCACAGTAAACAGCGAGCATAGTGTCGGGACGTTCGGCGGTCATCTTTTTGGAAATGAGCATATCCAACCAACCAGTATTGATTGTATTTTCCTCAAAGTCGGGAGTTTCGAGCAAGCGAATGATGTATTCAACAGTTGTTCTAAAGTCACCACGAATAGAGAGTTCCTTGAGAGCAATGACCATGTTCTTACGTGCCTGTTGACGGTTTTCACCATAAGAAAAGATGTGACCGAACTGAGAATCAGCATATTCGTGAAGACCACCAGCAGAGACAACAGAGAAGTAACCCCAAACGTTGGTGCTGGATCTGAAGTTGAGTTCTTGCATCATACCAGATGAAGGCTTGAAGCCTGCGTCAGGGTTTTCAGCAGTGATACGAACGGCAATAACATGACCTTTGGGAACAGGGCGACGAAGACTAGTGAGAGAGGAAGGATCTTCAAATTCGAAATCGATCTCTGAAGTACTGTTGGGTTGAAGACCGTAAAGGACACGGATATCACGAATACGATGAAGAGGAATACCCATAGCAATCTGAAGTTGTGCAGCGGGCAAGTTGACACCAGAAACCATTTCGGTAGTAGGATGCTCGACTTGAAGTCTAGGGTTCAATTCCAAAAAGTAAAACTGATCATCGTGGTGACTGTAGAGGTATTCCACAGTACCTGCAGACACGTAACCCACCAGTTTACCCAATCTAACAGCTGCCTTTTCCATCTGCTCAAATATATCAGGCTTTGCAATAGTAACGGGCGCTTCTTCAATAATTTTTTGGTGACGACGCTGTACGGAACAGTCACGACCAAACAAACTGATTGCATTACCATACTGATCAGCCAAGAGTTGAACTTCCAAGTGACGTGCGTTACCAGCGAGCTTCATGATGAAAATGGGTGAACCGGGAATTTCGTTTTGAACTTGAGTAAAGAGGTGTGCAAAGTTGGAAGCATCTTCGACCTTACGAATACCTTTACCACCACCACCTTCAGAGGCCTTGATCATTACGGGGAAACCGATCTTTTCAGCTGCCTTAAGACCTTCCTCTGCTGTCTTGACACAGGCGGATTCGTAGGCACGTTCAGGGACAACAACGTGACCAGCTTCGTCAATTTCAGTTTCGGTAATACCATCACCACTCCAGCCCATAGTAGGAACCTGAGCACTCTGTGCTACGATTGTAGATGAAATCTTGTCACCCAGTGATCTCATAGCAGATGCAGGAGGACCGATAAAGACACACTTGTGCTTTGATTTGGCGAGCATTTCAGGCAAACGAGGGTTTTCGGAAGCATGGCCCCTGTATAGAACAATAAGTCTCTTTTTTTTAATTCATCTGTTTTCTCAACCTACCATCCTGCCCAAACGGCGTGTACACCGGTTCGCTCGGTAACATCAACAATGAGTTCAACATTAGCATAATTATTATTGTTTGTGCCACCGGGGACTTCAACATAGTTATCGGCCATACGGATGTATTCAGCGTTTGCTTTCAAATCTTCTGGTGTTGCCATGACAGTAAACTCAATAGCACGTTCGTTACCAAACGTCTCGTACGCCCATTTTCTGACAGAGCGGATTTCTTTCATGGCAGCCATACCGTTATTGGCAATCAGTACTTTTGAGATAACGGTGTGACCTTCGTGAGCTTCGACGAAATCTCTAACTGGACCCTGAGGAGCAGTATCGAGAGAGTTGCCACCTGACAAGATGTTAGCTTGGGTATATTTTATTTCGTTGAGTTTCCCTCTTACCCAAAAAATGACTCGGTAAATTTTTTGTATCAACCATATTATATTAGAATATTATGCTTTAAAACTTTGTACAAGAGATAGATATATGTCCGTGTGTGTGTGTGTGTGTGTATAGGTGCGTGTGTGTGTGCTTAAATAAGGGACGCTTTCTCGTTAATGTATATGTATATATATGGATGTGTCGGGTTTTCTTTTTGTTTAGATAAAACCTCTCCCGGTCAGAGTAATGAAAAGAGCAAGACAAGAAGAAAAAAGAAGAAAATAAAAAAGATTGATAAAAAATAACTAGGCGAAGTGGTTAACTCCGAGTTTGGGTTGATTCAACCCCACTTCAAGTCAACATACACTAGCCATCACTTTCCAAAAGATGCACTGAGTTTCAAGTGACTGCCAATCAAACACTCAATAAAGTGGCTGACAACCCCAACAAGAGGGTAAGTGTTATGCATCAGTATCCAAGACAACGAGTGTTTTGTGTTTTATTTGATGCTATTCAACAAGTAATCAGAATATGATGAGCAGTACATACAAATAAAAGGTCAACGCTTTAAACACTATAGGTGTAGGTGATTTTTTTTGTATTTTGCTGGCTTATCATTAAAGTGCCTAAAAATTGGGGGAAACAGGGGGGAAGAGTAAAATATTTTTTTTTTATTTCTTATTGTTTCCCTTGTTGGGTTTTGCGGAAGCCGAGACAAATAAACATCCGCTCGCCTTGTTAGCTCTGGCCCAGAATTGTTTGCTTCTTACGTAATTATGGGGCAAACTTCAAAATGGACTCGGGATGGGGAGAAGTGTATTTAATCTTATTCACCCACATGTTTGTCGCAGGCAACGATTTCAATTGATAGACATTACTACCTTGTCTCTCTTTTCATCCGTATGAAATAATGATGTCTACAGTATACGTAACCTACGACCTCTCTCTGTTCAAAATCAGTGGCCAATGCTTTTATCTATCAATTTAATAATTAAAAATTGATGCAGCCTTTCCAGAAAGTAAAGTTGCACCAAGTGCAAATCAATGTCACACCGGCTCAAGAGTGAACATTACAATCTTTGTGATTGATAAAACAGTTTTTCTTTGATAATTCAATCAGTCCTTCCTCCTCTGTTAACTTTTTTTAATTTAATATTAGTTTTCCTAAAGAACTGAGCTCATTCAGGACAGACATTTGACATCTTTTTTTGCCCCTAGATTAGAGCATTCAAACAAGGTTACGTTTAATCAAAAATAAATGGTAGCACAAACTTTGACATCTTTCTGGAACAAATAAAGCCCATCAGTGTTTTCCTTTTGCTTCCAATAAAGGATGAGAAGAGAAACGGTTATCGACAAGTGTGACAGATCTATGGGTGAAGAGCATGCCATCGCCCTGAAATATTGAGCTCTTATCAAGAAGAAGACAATCAGACAGGGGACCACAGGAGATAGAGGACGGCCTAAAACGGAAGCTGACGTTATAGGACCGACCCCTTCCAACTTTAAACATCACCAAATTTTTCACACTATAACTTATTCAAGCTCTATTACAGTCAACCTTTTGAAATCTCTACAATGACAAATACTTTTTATTTTGAAGATGGAATGGACAACCTTTTTGATGAGCATGATGAAAGAGTCTATAATGAGCTCCTTAATATTATGGATAAGGATGGATCTTTAAAGGACAGTTATTTAGTGATGGACAATGCTAGTATCCATAAGTCGAAATTAATGATTCGAAACTAGAGGCTATACAATAATGTGTCTCCTCCCTTTGCTCGCCTGAACTAAATCCTATTGAGCAGCTCTGGGCCAGAGTGAAAGGAAAAATGAAGCGTCATTGTTTGATGAAAGAAGAGACGTTATCTTGTAGAATTGGCGATACATGTAATGACGCTCATTTTAGTGATTTTTATGGTTTTTGCCTTCATTCCCAAACATCAAATTATAAATTGCTTTAAACGAACTCCATTCTAAGCTTTTCATTGAATAAATATTTACTAACTTTAGCTATAAATCAACTTAGCTAAAATATTATATGATTCTATTAATTAAAGCATGGTTAAGCGCAATGAATTAAACCTAGCAACATCTTTCCTTCTGTGACTGACAATATCTACTTTTTTGGCGTTTTGTTTCTTCAAATAACCAATGACAAGTTATTCGAACGGTGAATTAAGTACATTATATCAATTCAAACACTCCCTTACGTAAAGCTATTTAGGTAAAGATTATCCAGACACTGATAACTTTGTTCTTCCACAAGAGTATAAACCTGGAAGCGACCTAATAAGCAGAACCATACTCACTGATCAACAAATCATCAATATTATGACGAAAAGCCTTGGTTCTTTGTTAATAGGGCGATAATTACATTTATCTTTTGAAACTTTATAAAAGTCATGTTCTACATCAAGGAACATGGAAGAATATATGTTCTCTGAACAGGCTTAGCTTAACGCTGTGCATTGAAAAGGTTTGTTGATGACATTGCGGATTTCCTCGCGCGCGTAGCGTACACCAAATGCCTGGTCCTATGCAACAAATCGATTTCAGATTTCGTCCAGGATATACCAATGCAAAGCTTAGTCGCTTTTCGCTCTTTTTCTAACAAATCAAAAAAGATGCATTCTCTCACTAGAAGGAAAGTGGAAGGAGGATACTCTTCGTATGCTATATAAATAGCAAAAGAAAAAACAAAAATATCGTAATCGATGTATGTTCCAAGATGCAAAAATAATTTGAAAAAATTCCTTCATCTGCTATATCTGGAATCATACAATATGCTAAAGATGGAATCGAGTTTTTAAAACGACAAGAGAAAATATGAAAGAGCCTTTCTTGAAGAATCTGTGTCACAAGTTGTCTTCAAATTCTGGGGCAAGGAGCTGGTTAAATCATGAGGAGCTACTCTGAAAATATGTACTTGTCGTACAATTGCTGAAATGGAGACGAAGGATATGGTACGACCTTTTGATTTCACATATTCTCCAAGTAAAGACAATAGCTCCACTCACAAGACAAGAAAAATAATAGAATAATGCGCTTAGAAAGCTATGAAGGAGACATAGAAAATATAGAAAGCATTGTATTTTATTGTTATTAAAACTACGAATAAAAAAGCACGGTTCAGAGAGAGAGAGAGAGTATTGACCGCATCTGAAATCGAAATAGAGGGGGGGGGAACAAGTAAGGTTGAATTAGGAACGATATTCAATCCTCAAATTGGCAGTGGAACGACTGGATGTCAATATGAAATTAGAATTCCTCAATCATGCATTTGTTTGAAATGTTTACTTGACTAATCAGCATTTATCTATTTTATGACTACTAACCTGTTAGTAGATGGTTATCTTTTTCACATGAAAGTACACAACTTTTTTATACTTTCAGCTACTCTTGTTCCCCTTGTCTCTGAATAGGATGTAAACATTGTTAAAAGAATTGAATTGTAAATTTATGCAAACTTATTTTTCTTCTCTTTACCCTTTTTTGAGCTTTGACCTCATTTTAGAAATAAACAAAAAAAAATGATGCATTTAATAAATAAACAATCGAAAGTTGTGTAACTTGGTGAAATTAAAAACTTCCATATATTTATTGTTTATGTACAGAATTATAAAAATATACATCATATAAAAAGTTGTCATTATTATTATTATAGCATAGCTTGATTAGTATTGTGGCATAAATCCATAATTAGTTCGAAATGTGGTAGTAGTAGTAGGCTTATCAGGAGACCAGTGTGGCAAAAAGGAATTGTATTCCTCATCCTTGCCATCTCTTTGTTTTTCTCTCTTGTTTTCTCGCTTTTGCTTTCTCCACATTTTACGAAGTTCTTTAAATTCAGCTGGTAATCTTTTCGGGCCCTATAGAATCGGTAAATACTTTACGCGTGTAAAACAAAAGTGTATACTTACATGCTTTTGCATAGAGACATGAGCATTCAAGTGATTTAATGTGCCATAAGCCTTTGTACAGTTTTGATAGTTGCATTTATACAATCTTTCTACTTCATGGTATTTTCTTCTCGGTCGTTTCTTTTGTTGAACTCCCGGTAGCGGAACAAATGAAAAGACCTTTTGATGGTGATTTGTCAGAGCGTCACCCGACATCAAAACACTGTCGATTACAGATGTTGGAGGTGAAGGTAGCTGGTGTGAGCGAACTGAGGGTGGATGAAATACATCGTTATAAGGCATATGTTGGTGTACCATGTATACGTCGTCAAAGCGATGACCGAGCGGTGGCGTCTTGTACACACCTTGCGATCGAACCGTACGCGAATCATTGACAGTAGGCGGTAACAGACGTGATAGAGGGGGTAAAGATGTGTTTAGGTCGACACCCACGGCTGCTGCTGCGGCGGCGGCGGCGGCAGCGGCAGCGGTTGTAGAATTAACGGTCGAATGTAAAGGAGCGGAGGTGTTTAAATAGTGATTGTTATGAACAGGGGCTGATTGTTGATGAGTGTAGAATGGATGACCTCTGGGATCATAATAATTGACGCTGGGAGAAGATGGCACTCGAGGTGCTGTCACGATGTTGTTGTTTTGAATCATTCTAAAAAGTAAAAAGGAAAGTAATAAGCCTGTTTTGAAAAGAGAAGAAAAAAGAAAGGAAGCAAGAGAGATCTTGTCTTTTAAGCACAATACATCAAGTGTGGAGTTTATAAATATAATATTGAACTCAAAACAAACTTAACCTCTTTAAGTTATTTAGATTACACTTAATATAATTGACCACCCAATAAAAAAGATGACACGCCTCTTCGCTTTTGAATCAACTTGCAGATCCCATAATCTTGGTTTAGACCTGTGCGACGTGAATTGCCAGAAATTTTTTTAGGCTGAAAAGGTGATGAACTGTCGATCTTTTTGTATTTTATTCTACATTTCCTAAAGTGGTTATGTGTTTATCATTTGAGGTTATTTATTTTAATATGTTCACATTGATTTGTTCTCTAAATCAACAATAAAAACATGTGTTCAATACAGTTTTACTCTAGTGTCTGAACAATAAATGCAGAAAATAAGTTACAGTACTGATTTAGCAGTCGCTTATTAGGGCGAAAGGTCAGCTGAAAAAAGATGACCCCTGCAGGTGCTCAATACATGTCATAGTGTGATAAAGGTGAAACGTATATGAGATTTGCTTCTATAAAAAGAACTTCCCCCCTTTCCTTTATCTTATTCATATAATACAAAAAAAGGTTCAAATAAAAGCTGTTTGACAAATTAGGATAATACTTTACCCCTCCTTTAGACTCATTCAACCCATTTAACTCTCTCACACACACATAATCGAGCAACTTGTCTTTTTGGGCAAATGAATAATTAATATGCACATTCATTTATTTTTTTCTTATTTTCCCTTTTGTTATAGTGACACCACATATGTGTCAAGTCTTTTATTATCTTTATCATTCAACTTTGTAGGCAATTCGGTACAATGCGCCAGAAGAGAGACAATAGTGACCTTTGTTACTGTTTGATCATTGGCATTCAATAATGAAGGTACTGTTGTTGCTGAACGATATCACTTGATATATCCAACCAATACCTGCACCGCTTTTATTTAAGTCAACTGTATATCTCTATACCTTTCTTCGTCATTCCTTATCCATCTCTTGCATCACCAATTCTAAACTTTGCAATGTCTTTCTAATACATTCTACTTGATACTCTAATTCGTTCTTATTTTCCATCTGAAAAAATATACATACAAAGCATGTGTTTCATGTACTGAGAATTAAAAAGAGGAAAGGAAATAAACATATTTTTTATTGACTAATTTAAACTCTAATTTTCATTATTTTCTAAAGTGCTATTAAGAATTGTCTTTAAGAAGCCACAACGACGTTCAAGCATACCAAGGAAGTCATGCATCTGTTCTCTATCCATCTGAAGCAACAATGAGACAAAACGAGTGTCTTCAGCTTCAAGACCCGTAAAGGAATGGATCTCACTCTGGGGTTCTTCGCTTGCCCAATCACGACGACGTCTTTGAATCGTTGTCTTGCGCATTTCTGCAGGTCTGTCACGATGATGAAGCTTAGCATAGAGACCACAGGCATTACAGACAGGCTCACCACGTTCATTCTTGCGCCATAAGGGGGTTTGGGTCTGATGACAGTTGGCACATTCTTGATTCATTTCCGGAGCCTGTTCGCTCACAGGAGAGGCAGGGTAAGACATCTCTGGTCTCACAATCGTCACAGGTAAACTGCGATCATAGGGATGGGCACGAACGGTATGAGTCTTGTTTCGGACATGAAGAGGACGATGGTGATTATATTGTTTGTAATAAAGACCACAGGCATTACAAAGAGAGTGCTTGCGATCAGGAGTTCTTCTCCAGAGAGGTGTCTTGGTTACCTTGCAGTTAAAGCATTCCAGCTTACGAGGAGGACGATTGGTCTTTTGGTTATTGATCTTAATGGCCATGGTGGATTGACCTTGCAGTTGATTCTTCTTGTTCGTACGTGGCTTGACAGGCTCCATGGTGGGCTGTGGTGTGTCCGTAGGTGGTTGTTCTTGGGTTGCTTGTTGAATGAATTGATCAAGAGCATCTAATTGGATGGTTGATTCATCACCAGTATTTGACAGGAATTCATCAAGAAAGCTATCTTGAAGTAAAGTGGTAGGACTATCCAAGGTCTCGGAGGCAGATGAATCCGGAGAGGAGATAGGAGAGGAATAGACCGAACCAAGAAGTTGATCCAAAGAGGAATCCTTAAAGATATCAGTAAAGACAGCAGAGTCCTCTTGAGGGTACTGTTGAAAAAGTAAAGGGTCTTGATAGGTAATTGCTTGATCGATATTCATTGCGCTGATGGTATGATTGTTGTTATCACTGATATGAGTGTTCATTGTTGTAATAGTAGTAGTAGTAGTGTTTGCAGTAGTATTTGTAATAGGAGCAGTATTAGTTGTAATAGCAGTCATTGTAAGTTTGTTTTCTGTTTCAATCTACGTCGTTTCCCACGTGTTTTCCGTTAAACATATAATAGTAGGCCATTTTTTTAAAAGGGGGTTTAACTTATTCTTTCTTTTTTTTTTATAAATTAATTAAGAGAGAGAGATTTAAAAAGTGAATTAAAAGGTGGTAGCGTACATTCTTGATATAATGATACACTACAGATAATAAGCAAAAAGAGACAGGGTTCAAACAATAAAATAATTAATTAAGAGTGGGTTTATACAAGGGCGCAGAGGGAAAAAGAAAGAATAAAAAAAAAAGAATAAATCTTAAAAAGAAAAAGAGAAAAATAAAAAAACTTTTCAATCTTTTTATTTTTTTTAGTCATCGCCATTTGAAATGTAAGATAGAATCGGAGAAGTGATAGGTTATCCTGTACTTGAACCTTATGATTAATTCTGTAGCGAACTGAGTCAATAACAATGACTCCAACTCAATCTCGCTTTGCCTATTTGTCGTATTTTTTACTTAAATAGAAGTAGGGTAAAGTACAAGTCTTATCGGACCAATCAAATTGACTAAAAACAGAAGGAGAGAGAGAGAGAACAAGAGACAAGTAGAATAGTATCTTTTTTGTGAACAAATGATATTCAAGCAAAAGAAAAGAAAGAGAGAAGAAAAGAAGAAGAGAGTAAACAATAGAGGTCCTCTTTAATTTCATATTCTTTCTTTCCCCCCCTTTTTTTTGTCTTTTTTTATCCCTTTCTTTTTATATGAAAACATGTAAAGATTGATAATCTTTGTCCACTTGATGATGATAATCTTGAATCGTTTTCCATAAAAGAACAAGGTTTCAATTTGCGTCACTTTCGGGTAAACAATTTATTTATTCATCTTTAGTCTCTAATCCTTCAATGAAGCTATCATCCAGATCACTTGTATTTTCCTCCTCTTTCATCATTTCTATACGCTTCTTCTTCTTTTTCAACTTTGCCAATAAATTCTTGGCTATACTGAATACACCTTGTGTGGCCAACCCACAGGCAAAACATTTGGGTGTCTTTTGGTAGTTTTTGAGAGCACATGATTCACAAAAATAATGACGACAACGAGTCACAACTGGGTTATCAAATTCTTGTCTACAAATCAAGCAGGCAAATGGTAATTCTTCATCATCAGAGTCTTCTTCGTCAGAGATAACATATTTATTGGGATCATTCGCTCCAAACTGTCTTCCACTCTTTTGTGCTTCTTCCCATTCTTTTTCTAATTGCCAGCCTGTCTTGTAATCACCACGATCATGCAAGAATATACATGAATCTCCATATCCACAAAACCCAGTCTCTTTATAATCTTTACAAACATCAGGCTGATAGTCAAATCGTGCTGTCACTCTCAGATTAGCAGGCGCACGTTGTGGTCCAACTGACATTTTCGAATTCAATGCATTCTTTTTATTGCTGTCTTTCTTTTGTTGAATCTCTTTATTCTCTAATTCCCATTCTGTATCATATCGTGTTGCGTCATTCTTTTTAATATCAGTGGATTTGTCTGCTGCATAATGAACACCAAATCCTTCTTCTTCTTCTTCTTCGTCTTGATTATTATTCTTTCTTTTCTTTCTTGTGCTTTGTACAAATGGATTCAAGCCTGTCTTTCGAGATTTAGTTACTACTTCAGACACAGCAGCTGATCCATCCTCATCCTCTTCAGAATCAGCATCTTCGTCAGAATCTTGTCTTGTTGTAGTCAATTTACGTTTTCGAATATTCTTATTTGTTGAACGTTTCTTGAAGAAATTGACTTTTTCTTCTTGCTGATTAATCGGAACAATCTCTTCTGCCATGTTTTTTTTTTATTAGAAAGAAAAAAAGAAAAAATATCAAACTGTAGCAGAAATAAATAAATGTGCATTAATAATATACTCCTTCTTTATCCAATGAAAGAGTAGTGTTTATTAAGTAAACATGTCACCAATTAACCATATTAGCATCAAATTCAACATCATCACGACAATAGATATACACTCTTTCCGGAAAGTAAATTCACCTGTGATCGAAAATAAATACACCCATGGTGAGAACAAAATTCATGTTGTATGCAATGTAAATTCGTCGTCGTCAAGAATATTTTCGTAATATTAACAAGTGGGCTCTGTCTTGGAGTTGAAATTAACTCTCTCTCTCTCTCTCTTTCTTTTGACATGGTGTCGTTTTATTCAAACATATTTTTCTTTTTTTTTTTTTTTTTTTTTTACGTAAATAATTCTTTTATTTTACGACAACATTTTATCAATAATTAATATAAATACAGTAATAGCTAATCTTCATTATAAAACCTGCTTGCCAAAATCATGGCTTGTTCAACAGTGATCTCTCTCACTTGTGCGTCCTGTACAAAATAATATCCACATCCCTTGTCGGTTGTTATGACTACGAATGCCATAAATACATTCAATGTTAATTTCTGTAACCGCAGGTCTTGAAGGTTTATCCATTGTCTATCGTTTGTATAAACACTGTCATCAGGGTTGTGGCGGGCAATACGGACATGTATATACAATTTTTTTAACATTGAAAGAAACCGACGTCAGCAGTAGCCGCATGGATTCTCAGTATGTGAAGTGATTCATAGACATAGCCATAAAATGACAGCAAATGAATGGAGAGCTGTAACTCCTGTAGCTGGTGACATCTTTTGATGAAGAAGCTTGTAGAGCGTGATAGCTTGGTAGACTCGGCTGGAGATTCTATACATAATTCATGGATATCCAACGCAAACGGGTCGTCAAGTAATCTGTCTGGCCTTGGTCTATTCTTGGTCGAACTCTCCAAGGTTGTTTTTATCGATACTGTCTGAGAATAGCAGCTATCGACAAGGGATTTCTAGAAAATTAGGTCTATTTGTAAACGTGGAGACCGCTCGAACGTAATTGTTAAAGTATTCGCAAATATTTGAGATGATTTCAAAGTCTTGCCCTTCTTCTTCTTTCTCTATTGACATTTCCAAACTGAATGACGCCTTGGGTGCCTGCATCAAAAAGCCAAGTAATTGACCATAGGTTGCAAACAGAGGTCTGCACAGAGGGAGAGGAATAATAGTGAACGATATATCACACAGATTGACAAATCTTGTTGTGATAAAGTCGATCACTGTTCCGGATATGAACGGCCCGTGAGAATTAAAATGAATAGATATTAAAGAAGGGCATGGGCCAAGGATGGTTCTGGCATCTATATCTTCATCTATGTTAATATTCGCATAGAACTGTGATAAATGGGCACATGAGTCAAATACGAATATAAGGTCTTACATTGTAATTCAGGGGTAAATTAGAAGATAGAGCCAGAGGCTTGAGCATTGGAAAGGATTTTACGAATTGTAAATCTGGAGCCTCTTGAAGTTCAGAAATATTAATGATCGAATCCTTGTACTTGTAATAGTGCTTCAGTTCGAATTCACTTAAAAAGCAGAGTTGTCGAATGTTCCATTTGATGCTGTTACCAATGGCAAGCAGATAAGACGAAAAGCAGTTGGCAAAAAGTTCTCTTGATCCAATCAATGTGTTTACGTCTGGGCAATACTTGACTAACTGTATAAACTCCTTGAATGATATGGTCTTGTGTGTTCTATAGGTTGGATAATCTATTTTCATTGCTTTGACAAAGAGTCCAATGCTCAGCAACCTGGTGTTTTCGCATGCTTTATTCAGTCGCAGGAACGCTTTGAACATGGAAGAGCTTTTAAAGTATACACATGAAAACAAGCGTTGTGTGAAAAAAGGGGTGCCATTTTAAAGAAAGGAATCGAAGGGTTGGTGCTTCTGCTCTTGAGGCATATCTGAAAATGTGCTCAATTATATCATCCCGGTAATTATTGGTTATTGCTCATTGATAGATTATGTTTAAAAGGATATTTATGCTGCTGACCACTTTTTCTTTAGTACTTTTCAAAAAAGAGAGATTATATATGTATAAACCCACTTTTATCTCAATCCTATTGGATGATGTGAACAAGTCTAATACTTTTTTGGGGAAATACTTGTTATTGATCTTTATTTTTTTTGTTCCTTGATAAATAAAGAGGAATTTGGGTGTACTTATTTTTACAATTTCATTGTTCGTATCGCAGTTTCAATTAGCCTTGATCAAAAGTTGTTCTGTTCATGCCTAAATTAAGCAATGTTTTTTATTTATGTTTATTATTATAAGAAGATAGCAATATCTTTATTTTCTTCTCATCCATCATGGTTGTATTCAAACGTACGCCACGCATTGAAACAAAATATGAAGATGACAATCGATTTCATAGAAAGTTTTGTGGGTTTATGTCACTTCGAGGAGGTTGTGGAATAGCATGCGCCATATGGATTGTAAGGATTTACTGTCCTTATTCATCTTTCTAACAAAGTTTTTCATTTAGGGATTAAATACATATATTGCAACAACAGCATTCTTGGGATTTACACGTAATCAAAAAAAGTAAAGTTGCCCCTGCACCTTTGCTTATTCTATATGTTTAGCTATATTTTCTTATTTGGATAAAACAGCATTAATCATTATGGCATCTATTTCAATATTTTTTGGTCTGGTCGCCTTGTTTATACTCTATGGATTATTTGTGGTAAGATGATTATTCTCTAGGGCTCATCTCAGTTTCTCATGCAATTATTTAGGATCGACCAGGCCATCTTCAACTTGGCTTTCTTCTTCTCGTTCTAACAGTACCTGTCTTTCTAGCAGACGTCTTTGCCAATATCATCCTATTCGGCGTTCAGAAATCTTCATATATGAATTGGTGCGTAGGACAGTCGAGAGGACATGTAGATGAAACGATCACGGTTGTCTTTGTCAATGGATCACAGATACAATTTGACTATCAACCAACAAGCAATAATGATGATTTATTCAACTGTCATAAACTCTGGGAAGATGAAATCAAATTTGCTCTTGCTATACTGATCGTCATCTCCATATGTTATGTAAGTTTATAGACATCTTTTGTAGCATATATGATGAACCCATTTTTATAAAAAAAAAAAAGGTCTATTGGTCAGCGTGTATATTCTACTATTTCGACAAACTCCGTGGTATCATGGCATTTAATGGTATCATGCCTACTGCTTTCATGAATTATTATCCTCGATTCATTCCAAACCCATTTTTCAGAACGATGCCACCTCCTTCGGGTAATGTTTAAAATAAAGCATGTTTTTAATGATAAAAAAAATCTATATGGTACTATTGAAAGCTGTCATTTTGAGGATCGTTTCCAGGTGCTAAATGTCTTAATTTTTCACCAAGTAATGTTTGTATTGACATGTATTTTCCAACACAACGATCTATGCATTTCTGTTCACCTTTATTCAGATCAGGTTCATGGTACTTTGTGGGAATACATTTATCATGACATGCCTGTGTGATTCTATATATATACGTATAATATGTCAATAAAGGGCTATTTATATGTATTTAATCTTGCCTTTGAAACATTCCCATGAACACTTCAATTTGTTGTTCAGCCTCAATCAAGTGTTGAGGATCTACATAATTCTGAGAGAAGCTACCACTCCAACTCATAATGTATAAATATAAAAAGTGCCAAAAAAAAAACAGGGGGCTGTGACTTTAATCTTCGGTGTTTATTTGTTCATCCTTTTTTTTTTTTACGCATAAACACTCTTAAAATTACACATAATATTATGCAATATAGGGTATGCTGTCATCCTCCAATAATGTATCAAAATGCTTTTGTGTTCTCTCTTCTTCTATTTTTATATTTTCAGTATCTGATGACGATAGATCATCATCCACTTGTTCTATATTTTCTGATAGTATTGTCTCTATAGCACTTGCACTACTCCTTCGTCGTTTCTTGCCTTTAGATCCACTTTTTGATATACTCAAGGTACGTTCATAACAAGGATGTTGTTCGACTAAATTGGCATAATACTGTTGAAGGATGGGTCCAGTTGAACAAAGGCGCCAATCAATGAGTCTTAGAAACTCCAATTCGAGCGCATTGATCTCTTGTGTGGATATGCCACCCACTTTAGCATAATGTGAATTCGTACAATAAGAATCACATAATGCCTTGGATGATACTGTTACCGCCGTGATCAAGAATCGATGGACGGTGAGTGAAGAGACAGTAAAGTGTGGGTGAAGCTCACACACACGGTCGATGTAAATCAAAAGTATCAGTAAGCACGATTTTTCTACAGAGGTGTATTTGACTATGCGCCGTAAGTAATCGCTTAAAGATATATTGGGTGGAGTTCGTGAATGAAAGCGAGTGAGGTTGCTAGGTGTTAGAGGTATCAGGTCGTTATGGGTGATGAGTCTGCTTAGCATGTCAGCTATACATTATGATGGACAGTGTAAGTGTTTGTTGTTATGAATCACTGTATAGTAGTAGTTTACCAATCATGTGAGTCAAATAATTAATGTCAACCGCATAATAATATTCGGGGACTTGAATTACGTTGGAAGCTTTATTGCTTGTGGTTGCTATAGATTCATTCATGTCATTAAAGGAACGGAAAAAAAAAAGGTCAAGCGTAAAAAAAAAACAACCCCGTCTCTCTGTTAGAAACTGCCTGATTTGGTACATTGTGACCTCTTTTATTTTTAATATTTGAGTAATGGCATCAGATAGGTTGGTTCTTTACTACCATGCTGTCTACAAAGATCTCTTACATATGCCTTTAATGCATCATCATTATCGAATTGTTTCAGCTCTTGTCCGTGAACACCACCCAAGATCATGACAACGTCAAGTCCGGCCTCTGTCGCACCTCGAACATCAGTTGCTACGTTATCGCCCACACAAATGATCTTGTTGCTTGATGACTCATTTTCCAATGTTGAATGATGAGCGATGAGGTAATCATAAATACTTGGGAATGGTTTACCAAAATACAACACTTCCCCACCCATCTGTTCATACATCTTGCCAATATATCCAGGACATATCAATAATTTAGTGCTTCCATCTTGGTTCACTCCATTAGGTGCAAATACATCAGGATTGGCACAGATGATGGGAATGCCACGTTCCAGGCATGCATCGAGCAGTGGCTGATAATCTCTTCGTACCGCCTTTTCATCAAATGGATCAACAGGATTCGTATCGGGAAAGAGTCCGCGGATAGATCCGAGCAAGACAAAGTCAATCGATTCGTAACTGTGAACCCGTTCGATCGTTGGGGCCAGATGGACATACAATGGTTCCTGCCAGTCTGGATCGCCCGCCAAGAAAAACCGACCGGTCTTCAAGTATCGATCGGCAAATTCTTTTGGTTCCATACGTCTCTGTTTTCCCTCTTTGACCACTGTAGCATGACAGGACGCTCCTTGTTGGCTGCTTACCTTGTATGCGGCAATATCTTCCAAAAACAGTTTTGTCAAGGTGCCACTAGACAAAATACCCTCATACAACGTGCCTTCAATTCCAAATT
>JAMYHX010000849.1:0-10204 GCA_025529335.1 Rhizopus sp. PT2906 | reverse complement strand
ATCTTTGGAAAACCTTGTATGATTGCCATCCCACATGGAACAAGCGACTATATTGGCTTTGCAGTAAAGGAGCAAGACGATTAGATATCAGCTAGTCATTACCTAAGTAAAGACGACGATGTAGGAAAGTAGTAGAGCTGTATACTAGAAAGATCGACCAATTCATTCAAAAATTCAGTATATACCCAGCATTTATGCTTTATTTTAAAAATTATTATTAGAGCACGAACGCGTCTTTAAGTGGGCCAGAGCCTACCAAATACAGATTTTCACCAATATGGAAACCAACAGCTATATTGAGAGTTGGCATAACCAATTGAAGACGAATTACTTGTAAATAAAAAGAAAAAGAAGGCTGGATCGATTAATCTTTATCCTGGTTGATGATGTTTATGCCGATTTTATGCACAATACTGCAAGGATGGCTGCTAACATCGGACGTATGAGCTCAGAGGCTAGAGAGGCAAGAAAGAGAATGATTGCAACAGAAGAAATCAATGAGCTGTCATTAGAAGATATGGTGCAGAAAGTGTATATCGAAGAAGAGGTGTGCTATATTGTCAAGTCTTTCACGACGGAAGTTGTATACGATATATTAACTGAACAAGGAATGATGACTGTATGCAATTGTATAGACTTTCAATGAAATAAGCGTGCCTGTAAGCATATGTATTTGGTTTATCGCTTCGATAAAGCTGTGTGGTTTACAGCCAAGGTAGATTGTCACGATTGTAATAAGAGAAGTGCTACAGTATACTTACGACATTACCTAGAAATTGTCTCTAGCTTGAGGGTTCATACGATGGATGAGACAGCACTTATCCAAAATACTGTAGAGAATGATAATAGTGAAGTAGTTACTGATAGCTCTGATGTGCTTCAATCAGAAGTACCATCTGATGCTGGAGATAGAACGGATGAGGTGTTGACAAACATCACGAATGTATGCAGACAAGCTTTAGAAAGTCGTATACATTTAACTTCTGAAAATAAGGACAGACTGTCACAAATATATAATGAACTAAGACAGTTGTTATCAGTAAATGAAGAGATGCAGCTTCCACCAAATATAATTATGCAAACACAAAGAATATAAAGCATAAAATAAAAAAATTCTTATTTCACACTCCAAATTTTAAAGTTCAGAAAGGGAGGCAAAAATAAGGGCATGCGCTTCGGACCCTTACATCATCATTTCGGTGGTGATCTTGGTGTATCCGGGAATCGCTTGGCCAAAAGGTCCTCTAGTAGTGAATAGTTTTTAACAGGGCTCTCTTTTCAATTGATTATAAAAATTATGATATAGAATGATTTCTTATGATAAAGAGCTCTTTTAAGTCGTTTTCTCGTCAAACAGCATGCGTACATTCAATAAAATTTATCAATTCATTGTTTTTAGGGTTGTAGAATTGAGTTATGTTACACTGAACAATGCTAATTAATTACACCATTTCCAGAAAGAGGTGCCGCGCTGACTTATCGTTTTTTTCGTACAAATTGTATTATAAAAGCTACAAAAATATGACTTTACATTCTGCAAAGACTGTATCCCCTTCTCTATCTCTCTAAAAGCTTACCTGAGATTGAATATAACGCTCAATTGTATTGAAACCCTTCTTCAATTGAAATCCATAACAAGACTATCTCTGTGTATCGTTCTTATTCTCACAATATTTATCCGCATTACTTTACTTCTTTTGTCTACTCTCTCTTTTTTCATTCTATAAAGAAGAAAAAAAAAAAAGCAAACCTGATAACGTCATTTTCAATTGGTCGTTTGTCGATGATACGACGAAGAAATGTGTAAGATTTACGTCAGTCTGCTCTAAGCGGAACACGAAATGATCTCATAGTGTCATTACGCGTTTTGAAAGTATAAAAATGCTTGCTTGATTTCGACTGAATTGAGACCTTGTTTAATTTTATTTTTATATAAACATGTCTAGTTTCATCTTTAGAAAATCCCTCTTACAATCTCGTCAAGTCGTTCGTGCTCCAACTCTCAAGCGCACCTATGCTACACATCCCGAACAAAACAGAGCTTCCAACAGCAACGGTGTTTATCTCGCTTTAGCTGCTGCTGGTGGTGTCGCCTATTATCTTTACAGTAGGTCTGGTAAGGCCAAAGATAACAAGGTTGAAGTTGTTCAAGACAAGGTGAACCAAGTCAAGGAAAAATATCAAGAAACCAAGGACGAGGCCATGGAAGCTGCTTATGGTGCAAAGGACAGATATGAACAAGCCAAGCACGATGCTAAAGAAAAGTATGACGATATGAAGGATGGTGCTATGCAGGCTGCCTATGGAGCAAAGGATAGATATGATCAAGCAAAGCATGATGTAAAGGAAACCGTCGGCAGTAAAGCTGATGAAGCCAAGTCAAAGTACGAACAGTCCAAGGATGATGCTATGCAGAAGGCTGGTGAAGTAAAGAAGGAAGGTGAAAAGCGCCTTGGTGATGCCAAGGAAAAGGGTCAAGAACTGCAAGAAAAGACTGGTGAAAAGGTTAAAGAAACTGGTGAAAGCATCAAGCAAAACGCCAAGTAATTGCTGTAATATATGTAATTTTATTTAATGTGTAAATAAATTGAGCCTTTGTGATCGAGCATAAAAAGACGCATTCTATTTGTTTTAGCTACTATGAGTTGACTTTTCCCCTTCCTTTTAATGTGTATATTACGCAAACGAGAGTAAGATGTACAAATGACATGAGTACATTATAGACTCCATACATTAGGCTGTCTTCTCTTTCTTTTCTTAAGGACAAGTAACTATTGTTATATTATGTTTGATTACAGTAAATGATGCCAATAGTCATTCTTTGACCTACAATGTCAAAGGATTAATTGAAGAGTTTCCTTTAACCATATTTTTACTTTTTGAAAACTATGAAAATATATTGTGTATCTAGTATTCTTTTTTTTTTTTTACACAAAAACAGCTCACATTTACAATTGCAACAAAACAGAAAAGAAACAGACACATTTTATTTAAATACGAGCAGGATATGCTTCTACTCTGTTGCCATAAGCATTTTAATTCGTTGGATAGCCTTTCCTGGCTGGAGTCCCTTTGGACAAGTCTTTGAACAATTCAAGATAGTATGACATCGATACAACGACATCTTATCTTGCAATCTTTCTCTGCGCTCTTTACCATATTGATCACGACTATCAACCATCCAGCGGTAGGAATGCAGCAAGACAGCCGGACCGAGGTATTCTTCTTGGTTCCACCAATAAGATGGACAGGAAGTAGAACAGCAAGCGCACAGGATGCATTCATACAAACCATTCAACTTGTCTCTATCTTCAATCGATTGTAAGTTTTCTCTGTCAGGGGGAGGAGATGTCCTTTGCTTTAAATAAGGCTCAATGCTTTTATATTGCTTATAAAAATGCGTCAAGTCAGGTACAAGGTCTTTGATAATGTTCACTAGAAGCCGTGGTTAAGTTTCTTATTCTATATATATAAAAACAACTTACTGTGAGGTAAAGGATAAATTTTAAGTGGCTTTGATATGTCAGGATCGATTCTAGCAATACAGGCAAGTGTATTTATACCACCAATGTTCATGGCACATGAGCCACAGATACCTTCACGACAGGAGCGACGAAAGGTCAAGGTAGAATCTTGTTCATTCTTGATTTTGATAAGAGCGTCAAGTACCATGGGACCGCATGCATTCAAATCCACTTTGAACGTCTTGAGTATAGGTTTTTCGGTAGGTCGATCGGGGTTCTATTGATACGCGCGTACGATTAGTCTATCAAACTTGATACAAGACGTGATTTATACCCATCGATACACTTCAAAAGACTTGTATTTAGGTGTTTTCTTTTGTGGTTCATAAGGTGGAGGTGATGGATTAGCGATAGCAGCTGGGTTGCTTGCTGTTTTTAAGCTGCGCATAAAACACTTTGAAGAATCAGCATGAATTTTTGTTTTTTTTTTTTAAGAGTGTGCTTGTAAACTTACAACACTTGTTGTAGCATAAAGGGAAGGAACCTTTGATTTGGAGAAGCTTTTTAATGAAAGAAAAGACATGGGTCACAACAAACAAAAAAAGGAAAGAAAAGAAAGAAAAAATGTTTTTTGTTTTTTTATTTATTTATCTAATAGGAAACTTCTGATTACATCACTCAAGACAGCAAAGTTTACAGGCTTTGAAATATAAGTAGAAAATCCACACTGTAAACATTTATCCGCCACGTCGCTCATCACATTAGCTGATAATGCTATAATTGGAATAGGCTCTTCGTCCTTTTTCAAATGCTGTTTTTCCCATTCTCTTATTTCCTTTGCTGTCTCGTACCCATCTAAAAAGTGTTACACATAACGTCAAAAGCACGTCAAAAGGCTTACCTTTCACAGGCATAAATAAATCACAGAGGATGAGATCGTAATGGCTCTTGGGGTGCTTTAAAAATAAGTCTATGCATTCTTGTCCATGTACAGCGATATCAACATTTAGACCCACTCTTGTCAAATATCTTGTCAGCACTTTTTGATTCACCAAGTTATCTTTAAAATCGTTAGACTCACATAGTGTTCTCTTTATGATATTTTATGATTTACCTTCAACAAGCAACACCTTGTATCCTTTACTTCCCACATCATCATTCATACGTTTGAATATTTCTTTCTGAGTAGCGGCTCGTTTATAAGGTGTATCAGGTGTTGATATGTTGCTTGTAATGGTGAGTGTTGTGGATGTACCAGACGTCGTTGTGTTTGAATTGGATTGCCTCATCTCATTCTGTTGCCTGACGCCAAAATACCACTGCAGCTTTGATCGCTTCAAGGGCTTGAATACAAAACCACACTTTTTCGGAATGACCTCGTCCTCTCTACCTTTGGCACTCTCTGTAATTTGAGATCTTTGTATTGGTGTGGTAACGACAAGTGCATTCGCCTGTTGCTGGTTTAACGATCCACAGATAGCCTTCGTCAGTAGCAGTATTTGCTGTTCTGAAGCCAAGTTGATCATGATATAGTCATAGGGAGGTGTGCCCGGGTCAGTTAGTTTTTCCATTGCTTCTATCTGACTGGAGGCCATGTCAATCTGGTAATGATGATCTTTACTTCCGTCCGGTCGAGAGACGATGTTGCTTAGAATCGAGCTGACATGCTTCATCATCGACTGCCCTGACAGCTTCCATTGTGAGACAATGAGCGCACGTAAGGGTGAGGCAATGGTTGGTGTGCGAGGAGGCAAGATGATGACGTTCTTGGGAGAGTTTAGACTAGAGCCTGTTCCAATAGTTGGAATACGGAGCTCAGATGATACCTTATCAGGCTTGATCACAGGAGTCATTAGTTCCTGTTTGGAAGGCGATGCTTTCATGATAGCCTCTGCTACGGGCTTGTTAGAACTACTTGCAGCAGCAGCAGCAGCAGCAGCAATAGGATTTCGGATGGGTGGAGGCTTAAGTTGCATAGCTGACGTCTTGGACATGAGCACATCCTGTAAAATCTCTGCCGGATTAGAGACAGGCGATTCTGATAATTGACTGTGCTTCTTGGAATGCGCCATGGGCGAGGGTATAAACCGGCTACTGTCATCATTCACAAGCTGTTTTGTATTGATAAATGTCACAGGAGAGTCATCGTTCTCTTGGGGGTGTTTTAGCATAGCTGCGGTGCCGTATCCATGCGTTCTAAAGAAAGGATCATAGTTCGTTTCGTTGTTTGGCGTGTGCGGTTGTGGTCTCGTCTTGGAGGTTGGGATCTTGAATTTGACAGTAAAGTAAAAGACAGAACCTTTACCCTTTTCGCTCTTACAGCTCATCTTACCACCATGTAGCTCAATAAGCTGTCTTGAAATGACGAGGCCAAGACCACTGCCTCCATGTTTGCGTGTGCTCTGCATTGTATTTAGTAAATTTTATATATCTATATGACAATAGTAAACTTACAGAACTATCCACTTGTGAAAATGGTTTAAACATGACTGATTCATCATCAGCATCAAATCCAGTGCCTGTATCTATCACTTCAAATAGCAGACTAAGTTCATTCTCTTCTCTATTCCATTCATCCACAGCGCATCTAGTATACACTTCTCCTTCTGTAGTAAACTTGATGGCATTCTTTTTGCCAAAAAGAAAGTTAATAAAGAACAAACAACTGACAAGGGAAAAAACTTACGCCAATTAAATTTAAAAGAACCTGTCTTAATCGAACTCGATCACCCACAATAACATCAGGTATATCATCATCTATCCAGAAGCTAAGCTCTAGATTTTTCTGAATAGCCAGTGTTGACATAAGTTCATTCGCGTCTTCGATCATGGTCACCAAACTGAATGGCTCCCATTCTAATTTCATCATGCCTGCTTCAACCTTACTAAGATCCAAGATATCATTGATCACTACCAAGAGCGATTCGGCAGACTGTTGAATCGTATGCACATAATCCGTTTGTTCTGCGGTCAATTCTGTGTCGAGCAAAAAGTTGAGCATACCAGTGATACCAATCAAGGGGGTTCTGATCTCATGTGACATGTTGGATAAGAATCTTGTTTTACTTTCTGTTGATCTCTGTGCTGCATCATGAGCCTCCTTTAATTTTTGTTCTAAAAGTTTATGATCATTGATATCCGTACTGTTTTTTCATTAGTAAAAATACACATGGTTTAAAGTAAACTTACCAAGTACCGAACCAGCGGACGTCTCCCGTGTCCAGCTCGTCTACAGAGACGCATTTCACCAAAAACCATCGATACTCTTCTTTGTAACTCAATAGTCTAATCTCTGTTTGCCACATGATACCAGCCTTGCTCTGTTGTAGCGTAGGTAAGTCGGGTAACTGCAATTTTGCTCTGTCTTCGGGATGAACACAAGACATGAAACCGAGACCCATGGTCTGATCAAATGATTTACCAGAGTAACTGTTCCATTTGCCATTTGTATATGTTAATCCAGCGCCCGGAGAGAAGGTAAAGACGATCTGTGGGATGGCTTCTGCCAAAAGTCTATATTTACGTTCATTGCTTTCAATCTCCATCTGACGCATATTGCTCTCCTTGGCCAGATGCTGATCATGAACGTCTGTGCTGTAGTTGTGTTAGTAACACGTGGTATGCTATATTAAACAGAATTATACCATGTGCCGAACCAATGAATGATCTTTCCCTTCATATCTCTTAAAGGAACAATTCGCCAAAGAAAGCAGCGATAGACACCATCAAATCGCCTCAGTCTGTACTCGCCAGCGAACCCATTTCCTTGTTCAAAAGCGACTTCCCATGCCTTTCTACATTCGGGCTGATCATCAGGGTGCATATGAGAAAGCCATCTAGGACCCAAATGATCTTTTAATGAATCGCCCGTATACTGCAACATTCGGTTATTCACCCATGTTACTTGACCAGAGATGGGGGAACAAGTACTAATATAAAGAGTCAATAAAGCATAAAAAAAGACAAGTAAAAAAAAAACAACTTACAACACATGAATGGGTATTCCATCAATAATCAACCGTAGCAAGCTTGACTTGGGAGCCACAAAGAACTTGTCGAGAGATTCCTTGGTGTTTTTTGAACTGTGATAATGAAATCCATCATCTTCATAGTATCTGTAAGCGTATTTCTTATGTCGTTTTGATCGCCTTCTTCTTCTTGCTCTCTTGCTGTGATGTGAAAGTCGTTTGGCATGTTTTACTTCGACAGAGGATGAAAGGTAATCTGTGTCTGTTTTTGATATAATTCGATCTTCCTCATCTGTAGATGGTGTATTGTTATTACTTGCAGCAGCGCCATCCATAACGATATTGTTTGACAAACAGGGCGGAGTCCTTTCTCTGGAAAGTTTATTACTACTACTACTAGAGTGATGCTTGATACAGCTTTTATCACTGCACAGTGTGTGAGGCGGTATAGAAGCCGAAATAGGCAAGCCAGTGGTAGGCGAAATGGCGCCCCAACCTTCAATCACGGCTGCGGAGGAAGGCGATAGAGCCTTTTTATCATCAAACTCCATGTCCATCGGTATCTCGTTCATCGGCGTCAGCTTCTGCTCGGTGACTGTTTCAAGTGAACTACGAGTAAAATTAGACATAGAGCCTAGATGGTCAGGTCTCTTTTCAAGCGTAGGCGTCACATTGGCCAAGTCTATCAAACTCTGTTCATCGTCATCATCTTCGTCTTCTTCATCATCTTCTCGATTCGTCGAAGTCGCAGAGGAGCGTCGTGGCGGTTCGTTGGAGTCGGCGCTTTGGGGATTACCATCATTTGATGAGTATCTTCTATAGATCTCGTCTTGTTTTTTCATATGATAGTTTTGTAACGCGTTGGTCAAGCTGGCAGCTATGAACGGAGCCAGAGAAGTAAGACTAGCCAAGAGAACCTGAGGATAAGGCACGATGGGTGCTAGGAACGATAAAATACCGATGGGTGATGGATTCATGTGATGCTTTGCTGAAGGAACTTGTGATTGAATGACGTCTAACGGATGAAATAAGGGAACATGAACAATGGAGTGTACATTTGAAATAGGAGGAGGGAAAGGCACTGAAGATTTGTCGTAGCCAGTTTCTGGCGATACAGGATTGAAGGCATCGTCATCTATATCAGGAGGCGATTGAAAAAATGGATTGACTTCCGAATCCATAATGGCGGGAGAAGGGGCAGGAGACTGTGACCAAGGAGAAGGCTGTTGCTGCTCGTATTCGTCATAATCTTGAAGAAATGTGCTAGAGCTAGCCATGCTATTTGACGTCATGTCGTCATCGTCTACGTCTACGCAGCTTGAGCCATCGACAAGGATCTCATCCTTGTGTGATAGGCAAGGGGTGGTGATGACAGGTAAGGACCAGGCGGACCTTCGTCTAGTGACTGGGTAAGGGCTGCCTTTTTCGCCCTTTTGGTCAAGTAGAGCCTTTTTGAACAAGTCAATGTTACATTCATCACTTCCATATTTTTTTCTTATAGATGAGGATGACTTTCGGCGATATTCTCTTGATAAGACAACAACAGTGTTTCGTTTTAATATTTTTTGTACACTTGGATTGTTGATGAGTGGTTCAGGTTCAGATTCAAATGGTTGTAATCTTTCAAAGCACCAAGGGACATGATGAGGGCCTGTTTCGTGAACACGATGACTGTGCAAAAAGTAATCAAACGCTGTCTCGTCATCCTTATTGTCTTCTGCACTTGATTCTGTAGTTCCACTTTCTGATTCCTGACTGATGGATCCTGTTTTGTTGTAGACTGCTTTTAAGCCCCAAGGACCTGAGTAAGGGTCGTTTGAGTCTTGAGGAACACTCAAGGCCACACGGGTAGCGTGAAACGAAGTACCTTTTGATGATATATGGACATTAAATTAGTGACAAGTCATTTATTATTTTCTTTATTATGATTGTTACTAGAGAATATATTAACAAGAGTAGACCACCAAGCATGGATATCGATTTCAGTAGTTAGCTGCAAGGATGTCTGATATAGGTTAGGTGCTTCAAATGATATTATTTTACTATTGATTGACATTGGTTTATTCGTATTAAAGAAGGAATCATAGTTATATGGTTGTTGCTGCTGCTGCTGTTGTTGTTGTAGCTGTCTTCTCTGTAATAATTTCTGGCCAGAATATAACTGTGCATGATATTTTGATGTAGCAGAATCTCTGGTGCTTTCATTGCTATTAAATATGTGTTATTTGGTCACCTTTCACAGTGATTGTAATATTACCTTGACATTATAATTAATTTTTTTATATATTTTCTGTATTCTATAAAGTATATTTATTGCTGTGTAGACTGTATTTCTATAATAACGATTTCCCTTTCAGCTGTTACTGTGTGTGTGTGTGTGTATGTGTGTATGTGTGTAAATCGTGTATGATTTATAATAGTAAATAGTATATGAATATCATCTACAACAAACAGCTAGAAAAAAAAAAGAAAAAAAAGAAAGAAAAAGCAGGAGCCGCATATTTATTCAAAACAATGAGTTTAACACAAAAAAAAAAAAACGACAGAAAGATTTGTTGAGTTTCAATTTACCATTTAAAGCTAAACAAATTTTTATGCATGATGTAATTTATACCATTTAAAGAAAGTTTATTTTAAAATAAAAAAAATTAAACGTCGCCTCCTTGGTGTCCTTTTATGGTATGTCGTCAACTCCTTAATCACGGGTGAAGAGAAATTAAAGGTGGGATGTTACCCTTTGATTCATTTTTTGTCATACTCATATTCAGTAAT
>JAMYHX010000848.1:0-10243 GCA_025529335.1 Rhizopus sp. PT2906 | reverse complement strand
TTACTTACACTTTATTTGATGCATTTCATTAAAATGTCTTTGAGGCTGCTGGCCTAGCCGAAGAAGAATAGAAAGTCCTCTTCGATTGTGAAAACGAAGAAGAAAGTAAGCAGTTCACGGTGGAAGAGTGTGAAGATGAGGAGATCCGCCGTGATGTAGCAATGTTGGCTCGTTTGCAAGAGGAAGGCTCTTCCTGAAGTGTCAATAGTGTCCTATCCAAATCAAAAGAAGACAGTGAGCAACAAAACTCGGACAACACTTGTGTGCTTTATTCAATAAAATAACTTTTTTTTACTCTAACCATGAGCAATCCCTTGTTGTCAGAATTCGCAGGTGTAGCTTGTTGAAATGGCATGACAAAGCGCACAAATCCTGGGTGCATCCTTTGTATGAGAGAAAGTTGGACCAGTGACAGAATGTGCCTTCTCTTGAGTAGTCGGTTTTGTTATTATCTTTCTTAGACATTTGCGCAGTGGGCTTGTCCTCAACTCCAGCCATGTTGGTAAAACTAAAGTCCAAAAGAACGTCTTTTTCGTCCAAATCCATTAAGCCATTCGCTTCAACACTTTGATCGTTTGATAAGAATAGGTGATCTATACAAACATCACCCACGCCCAGTTGGTATTAACTTTTAAGGAGAAAAAGGCATACAAGAAAAATTGGTATTCAGCACCTATTGTTGTCGTGTAATTGTATCTGATGTGCATAAAGAGAAAGAGAGAATAAGGGTTAAACGAAGTCATACTTATCACCATAACTTTATTAATTCTACTTTTGAATCACTTCTTTTATGATGTCAGTACAATGTATGGTTGCTGCTACGTAAGTGAGTGAGTGAGTGTGTGTGTGTGTGTATGTGTGCAAGCGCAAACAAAAACGGTCAGTCACGTTCCCCTTTTTTATTTTTTTCTTGTTTTCTTTCTGTTGAATGTGAATATGGGAAAAAATCATATGAGAAGGCTTCAGCAATCTGCTGCAACAAGCACAACCTTATTGAATCTCTTTCTTTGGGATACAGACGATTGTAAAGGAAAAATAGAAGAATACCACAACAAATCATATGGTAAGTCTATTATGTATTAAAACGCCCTTTGTCTCATCTTATCCTTTAGAGCAGAGAATGAAAAGCTTTGAAGAAGAACCCTTACTGGACCCTCGAAAGGTCTTGAAGAAACTTGAACCTGAGGACGACGAAAAGAGAATGGAAGCTGAGAGAGCCATAGAAATCATCAATTTAGAGTCATTTATTTATTCGTTCCTCACTGGCCTAAAAACACAAGAATGTCTAGACAGTTTCTTTAATTGTATGATTATGCCTCAAATGAAGATTATTGAACGAGACGTAAGACTCTATTTCCAACTGAGATCAGCAGCATATCTTAGAGATTATTGCACGCTTATCAATGATGAAGAAGATTTTGATCGCGAAGAACTACTTCATAAACATTTCACACTAAATTTATCTCATTATGGAGGACATCTTGCGGATAAAGACGATGGGTGGATCGTGTTAAAGCATGCTCATATAACTCGTCTAAAAGTAAGCTGATCCATTAGCAGCTGTTCATCTAACCTTATCATACATACATAGATGAAAAGAGAAGCTGATACACTGGTTCAGTCGGAATCCAGCCAAGTTTACATGTCTCACGAGCTCGTAGCGTATTTACGTGAAAGAATTGTAAATTATTTTTGTTTGTTTATTGTTTTATACTAAATGAATTATACGTATAGGACCGATTGTTTCATCCTGAACGCTTTGAAGGACCAGGGTAAGTGCGTGATATCTATTTCCTTATGGTAAACTTATACTCTTTGTCTGTGTAGTGGCAACATGCCAGAGGAGCAGCAGACAGAAACATATATTGCATCAGATCAGGAGTCTCAGGAAGTTACCGTTAATATTGAAAGAAATTCTTCTGCAGAATCAGAGTCCTCTCCAGAACCAGAGTCCTCTCCAGAACCAGAGTCTTCTGCAGAGCCAGAGGGAAGAAGGAACTTGAGTGTATTAAACGGTATCTCAAGAACAGAAATTAAAAATAAGAATGGCGAAGTGGTAGCTATAAGACGCGAATATGAAAATGAGCATGGCGAACGAATATCGGTCACGGAAAGAAACGTACGCTTTGGTCACAACAAACGCATGAAATGGGAAGATAGCGAAGTTAAGGCCTTAGAGAGAGCAATAGCAGAAATAGGGCCAAAGTGGATCAAGATTAAGGAACAAGGATACCCAGAATTAGAAAGCAAGACAAACGTTCAGTTACGCGATAAGGCAAGGGGCGAACTCAGAAGACGCAAGAGACTAAAGATCGATTTAGGAGTGTATGCTTCTTTGCAAGCCTATGATGAGCAATAATAAAAAAAGCGTTTATTGACCAGAATATTTATGATTCTCTTTCCAGCTGGCGCAAAAGTCTTTAAACAGTAACTTTCCTGATGCACTCAAGCAAGCCATGATGAACGCACGATCGCTGTCTGTACAAAGATCCAGAATGTCATACAGTGCATTTGTCAGAATCGTTTTTGTGCTAGGTTGAATCACACACACAGTCGGATTGGACTGGATCGTAAAGTATTCAAGTAAAATGTAAGGTGTGTGTTTTGAAATGGCCTTCATGATCGATTGACTACTCTTGCTCGTCCTGATGTTTTGCTTTTGCGGTATAGTCGTCAAAACACGAGCATAGCGCTGTGCTGCCGTATCATCAAAAGGAGCGTAATCCGCAAAGAGGGCAAACGTACGGTTTGTCCTTTTATCGTCGTTCTTTTTGTTCATCACAAGTTGAATATGTCGAGACGCGAAACAGTGCAATAAGGATTGTGTAAGTGCGATGAATGGTGGCATGATGTCTATCATTTGTTCTTTATGATGACGCATGACGTTTGATAGGATGCTACAGAAGTCTTGGAACAAGCCATATACTATATCCTTATCCACCTGTCCCTTGAATCTTTCTGGCGCTGAGGGTTCTGCTAATTGAGTCATACAGGACAGTACAAGAGATAGTTCAAAACTAGAGAATCGATAAGACTAAAACACACAGATTAGCTTTTTGTTCTTGACACGTTCTATTCAATACGTTACCTGATCAGCAGTCAATTGAACGAATAACTTTAACATCAATTGTAAAAACTTCATTGAGCTTGTCTTTTCAGCTAAAAGAAGAATCTTGATGATGAAGAGTGGTACTTGTTTCTTTACATTAGTTTTAAGATCTATTAATAAAAAGGGGGTGAATAAACATGATGATTACTGATGTAAACTACTTACTTTCAGAAGAAGTGAGTAAGGAAAACAGTTCCAAGAATACCAAGTGGTGGCCTATTCTTTCAGGATTCTCTCGACTAGCAGCTTCCACTTCTGCTTGCTCCAAAAACCCATTGAGGACAATATCCAGTTGTTCTTTTGGTAGTCTCTTGATCCACGACTTAAATGTGTCTGAGAGGACATGGATGCACGCTGTATTATCTATATACAAAAGCTGTAGCGCGCATAAAATATAAAATATAAAGGCTTACCTGTTTTATAAATCAAAGAAAAGATAAACCAAAATGTCGCCAGAGTATGCTTTGTCATTTTAGCATGTTGATAATGCGATGGCATAGAACAGAAAGCAGCAATAAAGTCAGTAGCCAAATCAAGAATAGACAAATTCTTATCAAGAGTTACTTGCAGTAACTGAATAAAAGGAGAAACGATACTTGTCAGATCCTGAGAGAGATGCTTGGTGGAATTGACTGGACATAAAATGTTTAGAGAGTCTTGATGTGTATGTATGTATAAAAATTCATACCTCTGTTAGCATTTGTACCGAGGGTTTCATTATAGTCATTTAATAAGCGTACTAAATAAAAGGTACGCTTTATGCTTTCCAATTGCTTATCTATTGGGGCAGCGTTGTGCAATATATCGATAATAACAGATCGAGCCTTAGAAAGCGCCTTGTGAGCCTTGTCACTGATGACCATAATTGCATCTTTTGTATCATTCATAAAGACAAGTTCTTCTGTAGTTTTTCTTTTTAGGGATGTGAGTGCATGTGCTTTTTTAAACATCTTTCTCCTTTTTCTTACCTAGTACTCATAAATGATGTCATTGAATTTAATAAGCTGACAGTCTCGATAGGTGTTCCATGGAGAATATAGTCATCAACGCTTGATTTGCACTTGTCACTAATAATTTTAATATATTCAATGACTTGTGCATCTACAGATTTAGCAGTAGCAAAAGCCATCATCCTTCGTAAAACGTTTTCTTCAAGTTGATATGATGCTCTTCTTAGTGCAGAACAGGTGGAATTGAGGCTAGATGTAATTAACCAAGATAAAATATCAGCATTAGATCCCTAATAATAAAAGTATGAGATAATTCTTTTAAGTCATATATAAATAAACGTACAAGGATACTGTTGACACTAAAGTAGTTTATAAATTGTAAAATCATTCTTTTGCACGCTAGCGAAATCTTTGAACGAAGCAAGGTCAGGCTGGATACGGACCAAATATCTACTAGAGTAGCAATGTAAATAACCAACGCACGTTCATTCTTGCCAAAACATTCGTTAGGAAACAATGCAAGCAAATTGAATATAGTAACAAGCTGTTGATCCATATCGTCAATCTCCATAGGTTCGGTTGTTGATGAGACATTGAGATGGGGCAACAAGTCATTGATCACACTTTTATCCCACGTAAATGGTGCAGCTGTGTCGATGTTTGAAAGTAGTTTTGCAGCAGCTGTTGAGACTGTATCGGGTTGATTTGTAGTGTTAAATAAACTGGTAATAGCCTTCAAGTAAGTCTGCACATTCCAACCTATAGTTTCAGAGAGAGAGAGAGAATATGAGATACGCAAAAATATTAAGCAAGTGTGTTCCTTACTGCTAAAGCAACTTGCTTCATAGAAACTGGCGCAGCGTAACATCTTTTTACTCAGCATGGATGCAGTAATAGCACGAGCCGAGTGTTCGTGTTTCATTGTTTGATAAATGATGTGCATAAATGTCTTGGCTTGATTTTTATCCAGACATTGACTAAAATGAAGGCATTAGTCAAGATAAAAGCTAATCTATTTTTTTTTCTTACGATAAGGGCTCGAACCAGTCATCAGTGAGTAACTTCCAGCAAGCCAGTTTTGCTTGCACTTTACTATGAATATTCAAAATAGACCCGTCCCATGTAGCATGTATATACCACGCATCGCTTTCATCAAATATAAAATCGAGTACTAGATCAAGTCGCTGAGAACTAGATTTAAATAGCAACGTATGGTAATAAATGTGTTGGAGCAGAGCATTGCACTAATCAAACAACTGTGAGACTTGTTCTTTCTAAACAACAAAGCAACTTACACAGAGCGCTGTTCTCATACAGGCTTCGCTGTTGTTGCCTTCTTTGGATTGTTCAAAAGTAGACGTGATGAATGATTCAATCGAGGCAAGATCGGCTGACTCTAGCTTCTGCGTATAGTTTTCGCAAAACACACGCGTCAAGACGGAATGAACCTGTATGGCTGGTATGAATGTGTTCATGCGGGTCAAACTAGGCTTGATAAACGTTTTAAAAAGCTCGAGAGATGGCTCTTGAAACCTTTGACGCTGTTGAGTACTTGGCTTGATAGAAGATATAAATCTACAAAAGTAGATCGATATGAAGTTGACATTTGGAGACTGAGCTTGCTGGTTGAGCTTTTGAGAAAAGTGATTGAATATACTTAAAATTTGTTCTATTGGCATGTAATTGTTGGATGTTGATCGAGAGAATCTATCCAGAAAGTTAGCTTGTACAGGATGGAAGAAAGCATGAATGTTACTGACAGGTCCAGAAAGTCACTTTTAAATAAAGGCTTCTTTAGCATGTTTAAATCTGATAATTGCAATCGACAGATATGTTCAAGCAGCTCGTTCAAAAATACATCCATTTGTCTTGAAGCGGTGTAAACATTTAGGACTGATGTTGCAAATCGTGTACAAGAGCTCTCGGCTTGATCGTCTGGCTATATATAACATTAGTTTGAGTTGCATAATTCATTATATATCACTTACATTCAACATTATTGGCCAAATGACATCAAGGTGGCTTTCGAGTAATGACATATCTATCTGCAGTAAATGATTGAGGATGTCAAATATAGAGCTTTGATCATTTCCTATTATGGTTGTTAATCCCCTTTATACACTCCTGTATATATGTAAGCTTACCTGTTGAACTATGTATATAGCCGACCATCTTGCTAGATAATTCAAGCAAAAGGTTATTCTGCTCGATCTGAGTCGTATAGAGTCCTTCATGCACCACTTTTTCCAATAGTTGTGATAATGATTTCAAGTAAACAGAGGGTTCATCTTGCTCCATACTGCTATATATTTTCAACATGTACATAAACATTCCAATCTCTACTTTTTTATCGTTACTTTGCATCATTTCAGAACGTATATTACGCTTTTGTCTAAACGAAATAACAAAAGCAGACAATAAAGTAGGTATGATATCGACAGCTTTTATACGCGTTAACATATATGTGTCTCGGAAAAAGAATAAAGCATTTACCATCAAGCATTTGATTTCTGTCTTGTTTGATCATATTTTCCAACAAGTCAAACAATCTGATCACATAAGTTGTTTGCTTTGCTGTAGTGTCAACTGAGCTGAGAACAGAAGTATATTCCAAGATGATGTCTGAGTGAAATAGGCCCTTACAGATAATATCTGTAATTTGTTCCTTGATCTTTAAATCATCCATACGTCGTCGCACACTTAACAACTTGGAAAGCAACTTGTCTACGAGCGTTGAAAAAACCTATTGTCTATTTTAGTTTCAGGGCAATCTTTTTGTTGTTGTTTCAATACCTTTTTCTGGTTGGCAATAGCGACAAGCTGTGAGTTTAATTTTTGTAAAGCAGGTAAGGCAATGGCTAGTAACGCTTCATTGGTTTGTGTTTCGAGGCTGATCAAGACTTGTTCTACTAGAGCTGAAACATGTTCAAATGTAGGTCTATAAGACGAGGTAAATGATACAGAGAAGAACAATTGAAGGTATCGGCTGATTAGCAATAAATGATCTTTTGTGATATTGTCGATATACTGTAAGACGACGATGACAGATGCAAGAGGATTGATATGAACAGGAGGTAAATTGCGATCTTGTGATTGTTGATAGTGTTCTAATAGATCTACAAACAAGATCCAATAATCGATTTGAAATAAACAACAATCGTCCAGTCTAACATATAAAGATATCAGTTAAAGAACAAGAAATGTTTATAAACGTTACTTTTTCATGTTTGGTTTAGCAAAAGAACTACAAAGCCAAGTAAACAAAAAATCATCTTTATTTGGAAAGAATAATGAATTATTGTTCCATGCTTCGCGTGCCTTCTTAATCTTTTCCACAGACGATAATCCTCCACCCTTTAATGCTTTAGCGATGGCCTCTGAACCAGATCTACTCATATTGTAGAAATAAGGAAATAAATTTTCTTTTTTTTTTTTTAATCCTGTCAACTGTCAAATAGTCACATAGACACGATGTTGACCAATGAGAACAATTGATTAGGTCAACCTGATCCATAAGGAGAACATACATGATAAAACGCATCATCCTTTCCACAAATGAGTAAGGTCCAAGGGTACACATCTTATAAACTAATCACTTTTAATAAAGACAGTGTATTGGTTTAATACTAGAAAACCTGCAAAAAGAGAGAGAGAGAGAGAGAGAAAGAGAGAAAATGATCATCGGAGTACTTTAAAAAGTCCTAGTATTGCCCCTTTCTTTCTTTTTTTTATTACAAAAATGTCTTTTTCAATACCAACAAAACGAATTGCCACAAAGGCTCATCTCGATGAATTTTTGCATTCAAGTGCATATGAAGACTATATTGGTTATATTGAAAGATTGAATGACGCAGTCAAGAATTTGAAAATAGATTCTACTATTGAAATGTCCAATGTGGGTTATATCATGGCACCAAAAAAAAATGAAGCTGATAGTATATAGAACGTGACATCCATTGTAAACATCCTTGACACCATCTCGGGCTGGATTGATGAAATACCTCCTGTCGAAAATTCGAAATCACGTTTTGGCAATCCTGCCTTTCGCACATTTTACGATCGACTTGAAAAGGTAAAAACAAGATGGTTCAAATAATTGACTAATGTCTTAGTCTATAGGAACACTATTCGACGAGTTGATCCCAAAGGAAGCTATACCCGAAGTGGCTGTTTATTTTTGTGAAAGCTTCGGCAACAGGACTAGGATTGATTATGGAACAGGACATGAGGCAAACTTTATGGCATGGCTGTAAGATGGAGATAAAGAAAAAGAACAGAGAAACTAATCAGATTGTGCTTAAGGCTGTGTCTTGAGAAATTGAAGGTTATTGACTCAAAAGATGATGCTGCGGTTGTATTACGAGTGTTTGTTAAGTAAGATAAATTAAAAGCAATGGAGATGATATTAATACTAGATAGGTATATTCAAGTCATGAGACGTCTTCAGTTCCAATATTGGCTTGAGCCGGCTGGTTCTCATGGTGTGTGGGGTCTCGATGATTACCATTTTCTTCCATTTTTATTTGGTTCTGCTCAACTTTTAGGTTGGTGTATATGTACAACTTTCTTTTAAGCAGCATTAATAACATGAATGAGGGTAGATCATAAGTATATAAAACCTAAATCAATTCATGATCAAGATGTTGTCGAGCAATTTTACAAATCGTACATGTACCTTGGATGCATTCATTTTATCAATAATATAAAAACTAGCGCAACATTACGATGGCATTCTCCCATGCTAGATGATATATCAGCATGTAAAACGTGGGCAAAGGTAAACCAAGGAATGATAAAGATGTACAAGGCAGAGGTGTTAGGAAAGCTACCTATTATGCAGCACTTTATGTTTGGCAGTCTTATACATTTCACAGGCGGAGAGGCTTTTACTGATAACCATGAGGAGTCATGTGGACATGTCCATACTATTGTCGAAAGCGATAATAATGCTGATCGAGAATATCCAGAATGCTGCGGAATACCTGTGCCTAGTGCAATTGCTGCTGCCGCGGCTTCAAAGAGAACAAGTAACTTTCGTCCTCTTCCATTTGACTAGAAGATATGATGCAGCTGTATAATATGTATTTCAAAATAAACAGTTAAACTGTTGATAATAAATGCCTTTATTCAATCAGTAAAGATATATTGTTTTTCAAAAGTCTATTTTTAAAGACTGGTTGGGATATTGCTAATCAATGCGGCTAAAGGGTGCACTTAAAATGTATTTTTGGTCTTTAGACAGTACTCTTTATATGATATACATAATATTTATAACAAATTGCTATTTTCTTACATATTTTGTTTCTTGATAATGTCTTTATGCAACTTAACAACTGGTCAAAAAGCCCACGGAATCTCCAAGGTTGTTTGTGATATATCTGGAATAATAAAGAGGTAAATGAGGGAAGATGTAGGCTGATGATTCTCTTTATAATCTCTTTTATTGTGTATTATGACAAGAAGGGAGTTTATTATTATGAATTTTGCAATTGTTATTTTAATCGTTGTAAAATCTTCTTTCGGCAATCAAACTTGGTAAGAAGGGTGGGATCAGATGCTAAAAGCTTTGTATCAAATAGGTGTATTACATTGTCCAAAGCAAAAGTATCAATTGTAATTTTTTTTTATCTTATCATTGTTTTCGATCAACCTTTTTAGCTCTTGTGATCTTGACGTAAGCCCCGCATAATCTATGGATACCAAACAGATGTCACGGTCTACAGATTGTAAATAATGAAGCATATCTGTAGCGAATTAATAGAGTGAGCTTTACCTTATGTTTTCATCTGTTATGACTTACCTTGTGTATCTCCGCTCACATTGCTTAAATTTGCAATCATAGATTTACTGGTCGTGGTATCTCTTTCGCTGAAAGGAGTGGATGCGCAACTGGAAAAAGAGACATATATTCTGGTTGTCAAGGAGCGATTTTGCAAGTTGTCCACCATTTTCTGCAGAAGTTGAAGAATGTGTTGATGTTTGATTTGAAATGAACTATGATTAAACAATAACTTCCAAGTATATCTTTTTATTATGATAAATAAGAAGTGAAGAAAAATATAAATTATTAATACAAGGTAGCAGTATACACCACATTGCAGCACATATTATTAGTGTGATGTCACTCTGTCTACAATCTCTTTTATATACGATATAATTTGGACAGGTACTGTACAAATTATGA
>JAMYHX010000847.1:0-10244 GCA_025529335.1 Rhizopus sp. PT2906 | reverse complement strand
GTTATCGCTAGGACACATCTAGATGCCTTCGGGTAAGTTATATACATTAATAATTTTCTTACATAACTAACTGTATGATTCTTTATATTCTCTCTCCTTGGTACTTATTACTCTCATTTGTATGTTGTCTCCTTTTGCACGCATTTTATTTAACCTTTGCGTAAATACTTTTATTAATATGACCAATTATTTTATCCTCTTGCTGAAATTTATTTTTAATAAAACAGTAGAACCACCTGTCACTTTAGGTCAAAAGTCAATGTCTGAGCTTTAAAAAAGGAATACGCAGTTTTCTATTTTTTTTTTTTTATTATTTTTTCCTTTCTTTTCCACGAAATACATACATATTTGCTTCAATGGCAAGACATCATCCTGATCTGATATTCTGTCGAAAGCAACCTGGTATAGCCATTGGAAGACTATGCGAGAAATGTGATGGTCACTGTGTGATTTGTGACAGGTAGCTTTTTTTTTAAAAAAAAAACGAAATAGCTCTTATTCATATTATATAGTTATGTGCGTCCTGCAACATTAGTTCGTATATGTGACGAATGCAACTTTGGCTCATTTCAAGGACGCTGTGTCATTTGTGGAGGACCAGGCGTGTCTGATGCATATTACTGTGTTAATTGTACACGATTAGAAAAAGATCGTGACGGATGTCCCAAGATTATCAACCTTGGTTCTTCAAAAACAGACTTGTTTTATGAACGGAAAAAGTTTGGATTCAAAAAGAGATAATATATGTGTATATTACATGTGTCTGTGTCTGTGTGTGTGTGTGTGTGTGTAAATAAACTGTCAATATATTTGATATACAATGTGCTTTTCTTCTTCGTACTCCCTCTTTGCAGCAAAATAATAAAGAAATGATATATAATGTTTATTATAGAAACAAGCAAAAAAAAGCGAAATAGGCAAGGGAAGGAGGGAAATGTTGTGTGTGTGTGTTTAGAAACAATGTACAATATAAATTATGTAGAATTTGTCAAATCTTAGAATCGCAATACACCTGATGCACCACGAGCACCACCTGCGACCATACTTGGTTGACTTGGTTGCTGCGGTGCTGCCATCATGCTTGTAGATTGATATTGAATGGGTTGCGATGATGGCATAGATGTTGTACTTGTCGGTACAGGGCCATTTGTCATTCTAGTGCTCAAGTAGGCAGTATTGTTATTAGTTACTACCCCACTCATGGGCCTTGCTATATTAGGTTGAGAGATTAAAGAAGGTATGGTTTTTTGGATAGCGTTGACATGGAAACCATTGGCCTGAGCCACAGGACATTCCTTATGTGCCAACAGTAGTGTTTTCAGATTGACAATTTCTTCCTTCAGGCTCTCAGATTGTAATTGGAGTCTTTCATTGTCATTAGTCAAAAATTCGACCTTGGCTTGCAGGTTATTTAACCATTGCTTCTTTCTTTGTCGACACTTTAAAGCGGCTAATATAGTCATTAGTTATTTAAAAAGAAAGAAAGAAAGAAAAAAGTACCTATTCTGTTTCTTTCTAAAAAGTTTTTTCGTTTTTCATCATCTTCAACTGCTTTACTAGAAGATTTTGACCTTGTCTTTTTGGCCCCTGATACATCTTCTTCGTCAGGTTCAGTATCCTTGGTGGATCTTTTTCTGGTGGTCTTCTTTGGAATAGAATCATTACTATCTAACGAATAGTTATCTTCCGAATGTTGTGAAGCCGATCGTTTTCTCTGGTTGACTGTTGATGCTGTAACAGTCGTAGTCGTAGTACGAGCTGGTTGAGGTTGAGGTTGAGGTTGAGGTTGAGGTTGAACAAAGATAGGCTGTGTGTTTTCCATTTTTACAGGCTGATATTCTGTAAATGTTCTATATGGATGATTTACGAGGGTCGTTGTCGAGTTTGATTTCGGCTTCATAGCATAATAAGCATCTGGATTTGCTGGACCTTGAAGCATAGAAGGAGAGAGTGGACCTGTGCGTAAAGAATCCCACGCAAATTGGCTGGTGACTTCCTTTGGTAAAATTCCGCCTCCAATGATCGGATTGACAGCCGAGGTCGATATGGGCATGACAGAAGAAGGACTTGTGATAGAAGCAACAGGGGGTAGAGTAAGTTTTGCTTCCTTCTTTTCTTTATCAGACAATTGTGCTCCGGAAAAACTTTGCTCGAATGGATTAGGCTCTTGATCTAATTTGGCAGAAGGGTTGAGCGGTAATACAGCCATAGGTGGGCTATCTATTTTATATAGGCATATGTGTTTAATATTATAACTTTTCTCCATTTCTCTCTCTCTCTCTTTCTCTTACTTGGTGCTAATACAGATTGATTTTCAATTTGAGATTTACTGTCCATGATATTTGATAGTTGTTGTTGTTGTTGTTGTTGTCCCGCAGTCATGAATGATAATTAAATACTTTTTATGTATATTAGATACTAATGATATCATAGCTTCTATATAAAATACCTTTCAATCAAACTCCTTAAAACTCAATCTCAATCAGTCTCTTTTATTGTATCTCACTTTTCTTTTTTATCACTTTTTATAAAGAAAGAGATGCTTTTGTATACAGAAAAAAGAAAAAAAAGAAAAATTGAGAAAAAGGGAAGAAAAAAAAAGTTCAAACAGGCTGGGTAGGAGTTGAAAATAAGGGCATACGTCGTTCATAGTTACATCATAACTACTATATTTGGATCAGGCCATTAGCTCACGTGCTGAGCCATTATTTTTTTCATGGTGTCTATAGACCAAGTGAGATGGCGTATAAACAACAAGGCACATTTGTTACACATTTCTTTAATTGTCGATCGCATAAAGATCGCATAAAGATAAGCTTTTATTGGTCATTTACAGCATATATTTGTACACATATATTTACAATGACAGAGAAATTTAGTATGCACGGATGCAAGTCGGGTGGTGATCAATACAGGTCTTTTTTTTTGTTTTGTTTGACATCTCTTTCTCTAACCCTTTGTCTCTCTTTTTTTTTCTTTCTTTCTTTCTCTCTTTTTTAAATCCAGCTAGCTCCAGGAACTAGAGACAAGGTCCTTTTGAACATAATCATCAAATGTGACATTAGAGATACCAAAGACAGTAGAGCTTCTTCTTCTCTTTTGAGATGCAATAGGTATAGGTTCTGTGGTGTTTTGAGAAGTGAATCTAGTCAACAAACTATCACACTCTTCAGTCACTGATGGTCTTCTTTCGTAATCACTGATGGATGCCTCCTGAGGCTGTTGTTGTGATTGTTGCTTGGCAGATTGATGACGTGTCAATGGTTTTGTAATGTTATCACGAATTGCATTAAGGACTCTTGTAAACATTTTTTAAAAAAGAAAAAAAAAATAAGAAAGAAAAATAAGTGAAAAGATAGACTTTTTATAACCTATTTTTTTTGCATAATCTTTAGGAACAAATGAAAACATTTTTGCCTTAAAAGTTAATTCTGAAAAAAAGGTTAATCTTTTTGATTGATTGGTTAAATAATGTTGATTGGCTAATTTTATTTAATCTATTGACATGTCCATTGTACTATTATCAATATTAAACTCTTGTCCCCAACTGTTGACAACAGATGCTTCAATATGACTTTGTTTAGTAGAAGGTGGAACACTATAAAAGGGTATTTTTCCACTATTCCAGTCATTCAGGACGTGTTTTGCTGCTTGTTCAACATCCGGAATACCGCCCTAGGGAAGCATTAAGTTTTACTCTAGCATATTTATACAAATATGTCTTACCTTTTTTAATTTGCCTCTTTGTTGTGCTAATAAAACCAAGAATTCATGAACATTACTAAAGAATGACAGACTATATGTCTTTCTTAGTTGTTCAATACCACATTTATTCAAGATGACTTCCACTACAGATAATGTTAACCAATGGTTAAATTCATGCAACCTAATCTTACCTGGTGTCACGGGGTCTTCAAGTAACTCAACCTTGACACAATTTCTCAGTGTAATCTCGGCATCATTTTGGTCACCTTGTTGTGCAAATACGATACCGGGACAGTCAAGCAATTTGATATTTTTGTCTAGACTGATTTCTTGTGCAACTTTTGTAAATCCTGGAGTAGCGCCTACACCACAGACTCTAGATCGCTTCAACGAATTGATGACTGATGACTTGCCTACATTAGGATAGCCAATGATGCCCACAGTGATTGATGTCTTTAGATTCAAATTACGACAATAGTTCTTGAGTAATCGAATCAAGTCATCTGCACCTAAACATTCTGATGTATTTAACAAACTTTCACTGGCTGCACTCGTTGATACATTTGATTGTTTCAATTTGTCACGTTGATGTTGAGTAGATGCCTTGAAGGCAACAGCAGGATATTCGTTACGTAAATACTTTAGCCATTGATCAGCATTTTCCTTGGGTACCAAATCTACAACCACATTTAATAATCGTTCTTACTCTCTTGTCCCCCCCCTTTTTTTTATATATACCAATCTTGTTGAGCACAAGCACAATCCTTTTATTGAGTCCACTGTCCATAATCATTCTTTCGACACTACGTGTACGTGTGCCCAGAGGATCACGAGCGTCTAATACTTCCAAGATGACGTCTGCATTTTCAATCACCTTTCTAAACTCTCGATAATAGGCTTTTCTTGAATTATCCTTTTGTCCTGTAGCTGCGGCATCCTTTACTTCCTTATCATCTTCTTCAAATGTTTGTGCATCAAATTGCTGTGTTCTTTGTTCTGCAGTTTGAAGCATGTTGTAAAAACTAAGATTTCTGTTTTTATTCTGTAAATCATGTCTGGCTGCATCCTGTCGATTCTTGTTGTCAGCAATCTAGTGGTGATTAATTCCTTTTTCTTTTAATAATAAATCTAATATTCTACCTTTTTCTTTTGAGCTTCTTCTTTGTTTTTTTGCTTTTGTTTAAATTGTGCCAACTTGGGTACCCCAGGATCCTTCTTGAGTTCTATAAGTATATAATTATAAACTTTTTCATACAAGATTCTCTTTCTTTTTTTTTACTTGATCCATTCAAGCGATCCGCATATCTGTTTTTCTTTTGTTCTATTCAATCGTTATGCAAGCTTTTCTTTTAGAAATCAAACAATACATACTGATGCTTCCCATATTGTTGTTATAGATTAAAGACACACACACGCAACAAAAAAAAAAAAAAGAAATTCACTTTGACCAGCAGTCACATTTATTGTGACAGCTGAAATAGATCAAACATGCTTTATTTCTATAGAATGTAATGTGCAAATGCGTTTTTTATGCTTCATGAAAGAGAAAGGGAGAGGAGGGAAATAGCCATTATTTCACAAGTGCACGTCTTGCCTTGACTGATTTAGCCAAGTCATCCAACATTTGTTCGGTTGTTTCAAAGTTGACACAAGCGTCTGTAATGGAGACACCATACTTCAAAGCAGAAGGACCAGCCTCAGGTACGCTCTGCTTACCTTCATTGATATTTGATTCAATCATGACACCCACAAGAGAAGTTTCTCCTTCAGCGATTTGTTCACCCAAGTTCTGACAGACCTTGGGTTGGTTTCTATGATCCTTGTTTGAGTTTCCATGAGAGCAATCGATCATAATGTTGGGACGCAGACCTGCTTTTTCGAGTGCAGCACGCGCCTTTTGAACGTGTTCTTTTGAATAGTTGGGACCATCATTTGACCCGCGGAGGATGACATGACAGTCAGGATTACCAGTAGTGTGAGTCACACTGACCGTACCGTTCTTGGTAACACCCAAGAAGTGATGTGGAGCAGAAGCAGATCCGATACCGTCAATGGCTACACGGACATTACCATCCGTACCATTTTTGAAACCGACGGGGAAAGAGACACCACTGGCTAATTCTCGATGAAGTTGGGATTCGGTCGTACGTGCACCAATGGCTCCCCAGGACATCAAATCAGCAAGGTATTGAGGAGAGATGGTATCAAGAAGCTCGACAGCGACTGGCATACCCATATCTGTTAATTCACAGAGTAGCTTACGGCCCACGCGAAGTCCTTTGTTAATGTTGTAACTTTTTTTTTTTGAAAATGAGTGATTTGAAACATATTAAGAATTATATGATTTACCTATTGTCTATATCAGGGTCATTAATCAATCCTTTCCAGCCTACAGTCGTTCTTGGCTTTTCGAAATAAGCACGCATGATGATCAAGAGTTCGCCTTGGTGCTTCTCCTTGACCTTTAATAATCGTTGACCTGATATCATTTAGATATGAATAAAACTTTCCGATGTCAACTTACAATAGTCTTTGGCAGCTTCCGTGTCATGAATGGAACAGGGTCCAACAATGACAATCAAACGATCGTCTTTGCCTTGTAAGATATTTGAGCATTCTTCACGGGCTTTTCTGACAGTCGTTTGTGAGTTGTCGGACTATTGAATGTTAGACTTTATACGATGACATGTATCATAACTAACCGCAGGAAACTCTTCTTGCAGAAAGGCAGGTGTAAGTAAAGCGTTGTAGCCAGTAATACGCAGATCTTCCATGATTGGATTATTCAAAGAAGAGAAAAGAAAAAAAGAAAATGGGAAATTAGTCTCCTTCTTTTAAAAGCAGTCAATTTTTTTTTTTTTTTTCAGTGTCAATGAGTCATGCAAACTCATTATGTAATTCGGCGCTTAGAGTCTGATCTTTTTAGCACATGTCAATCGAAAAGTGTAACCAAGTTGTCAGAATAACAAATAGTACATGATTTCAACCGTCACTTTGGAAATTCCTTGGAATGTTCCATTCTTTTTTTTTGTTTTGTTTTGTTTTGTTAATTAAGCAGTTGATATAATCCTTACATTAGCTTGTACGCCCACGTATATCTTTTTCATATAAATGAAGCAAGAAGAACATCCTACATCTTTTTATCTCAGTAATAATAATAAAAAATATAAAATTCTTACAAGGAACCAAATACACGTCTTTTTGCTCAAAATAAAAAATTAAAAATAAAAAATAAAGGGCAGCCATAAAACAATTTTACCACAGTTTTTCATATAAATCAAGAGAAGCAGTGGAATCTAGTTTATCTCTTTCCTCTTTATTTTGCTTCTTTTCTCATGACGTCCAATAAAGGTAGAAGAGGAAGACCCAAAAGAACGAATGGAACCATACAGGAACCAATATCAACAACAGCAACAACAACAGCAACAACAATAACAACAAATGATCCATTACCAACAACAACAACAACAATAAATGATCCATTACCAACCACAGCAGTACAAGCCAGATTCCCTGACTTGGACATTAAACAACCATTGACGATTAAAGAGCCAGAAGACATTCACGAAGAAGAACCGCATTCGCCCATCTTTGTTACTCCTCCACGTACATTTGAAGATGATTTCGAAGAACAAGAAGAAACAGTAGCAGATAAAGAAAAACTTAATGAGCAGCAACAAAAAAAGGATCACAGTACACAGGAAATAGATTATTCTCGCCTGCCTCAAGTCCACTTTACTATTTCTGAACTAGACGAATCTCATGAACGTGGCGACCCTTTGATTTCCTGGACTTATCAACGACCAAACCACTACATTCATTACAGTGAACCTTCAGAACTAGAGCTCTTTGATACAGTTGAATACGACATGGACGAGGTCGACAAGGTCTGGCTCGACTTGTACAATCAAGAAAAGAGAAAGGAACACAAAATGGACATTTCGTCGTACATGTTTGAATCCATCATGGACAGACTTGAAAAGGAATGGTTCAACCTTATCAAGACGATTCCAAAGCCTGTTGTGGAAGATGTCATTCTTCCTGAAGATTCAGCCTGTGCCGTGTGTGACGATACAGAAGTGGAAAATAGCAATGCTATCGTCTTTTGCGACGGCTGTAACGTGGCTGTTCACCAGGACTGCTACGGCATTCCTTATATTCCAGAAGGTCAGTGGCTCTGTCGCAAGTGCCAGATCTCACCTGACGCTCCTGTCTCTTGTATATTTTGTCCAAACCAAGGTGGTGCCTTCAAGCAGACTACGGACGGACAGTGGGCTCATTTGCTATGCGCGATATGGATACCTGAGGCCAGACTGAAGAACACGGTCTATATGGAGCCGATCGATTACTCAGACATACCCAAGAGTCGATGGAGATTGACCTGCATTCTCTGTCGAAAGCGTGGACCTTGTATTCAATGCAGTCGAAAACAATGTTACTCTGCCTTTCACGTCACTTGCGCCAAGGCGGCAGGGCTGTCGATGAAGATGAAGTTGCAGACAGCAGAGCATGAAGGCATTGTCTTGGTCGCGTACTGCGATAAGCATACCTTGAAGGAGACTGAGGAAAATCCAAGCGATGACGATGAGTATGTCGAAAATCAAATTGTCACGACCGTTCAGCGCGGACGAGGAAGAGGTCGTGGTCGTGGTAGAGGTCGGCCCAGTGGAAGGGCATCAGCACGATCGTCTCTGGATGGTATGATCACTAAAGCCAACCGAGTCCATCAGCATCACTACTTTACAGGAGCACCCATACCACCTGACATGATTTTGTCCAGAATTGACATGATCCCTTGTCTCTTGACTTCACCTATACGAAAAAAGAGCCAGCTCGTCACAGCCATCGCTCATTACTGGTCGTTGAAAAGAGAAGCTAGACGAGGCGCACCATTATTAAAACGGTTACAGCTTGAGGTAAAGGAAGGGTGTATCTTAAAGTCGATTTATCATTCACATTTTATTCTCTTTAGCCTTGGTCTCCTTCAAATATTACTTCTCGAGCCATAGACGAAGATACAATCATGGCCAAGATATCAGTAAGTTTATGCTTTGTTTTTGTTTTGCTCTAAACGGCATTCATGTTTTGTTTTCTATATAGTTCATTAATGAGTTACGAGCCAATTTGGATAAAGCACGTATGCTGACCGAACAAGTCCAGAGACGTGAACGATTAAAACTCGAACGTACCAAGCGTCAGAAGGAGTATCTTGACATGATCCTCTATCCTATCGAGCATCTTGCCCGTCCTATCCTAGATCAACTCATAGAGATTGACGCCAATGACTTTTTTATGAATCCTGTCACGTCTGAAGAGGCACCTGATTATGCATCTATCATCGATAAGCCCATGTACTTTTCCAAGATCCAGAACAAGTTGGATGCGCACGAATACACACGTCTGGACGAATTCAAGGCCGATGTTGAATTGATTTGGGAGAATTGTATGACGTACAACACGCCCAGTAGTAAATACTATCGCGTCGCTTGTAAATTGAAAAAGACTGCAAATGAACTCTTTGAAGTGGCCGACAAGAAGATGGAATCGTACGATTTGGATAACGGTATCTTGAATGTGCCTATAGATGAATCTATATTTGATTATGAAGCGGGCGATGAAGCCGAGATTCGAATGGAAGGAACATTGACTGACATATCGGCTACTGCACCGGTCAGATTGAGAGAAAGGCCTCAGTTGCCAATGATAACAACAACAACAAAGGAGCTAGAAGATGTGGCAAGAAAGGTGCCTTCCCGCAGGTCAGGAAGAGGACGCACAAAGAACGTTGAGACTAAGAACTACACCATACGTGAGTCTATGACATCAGACGAAGCAGACATCGTCCGCCCGACAGCACCTTCACAGGGCCTCGACAAGGGCGTCCAGACAGACACGTACCTTTTGTTGTCATTATTAAAGCAGTTCCAGTCAGCTGAGGAAATACAAAAACTAGAAGCTCAGATGGACGAAGACAAAAACAAGCAAGGCACAGTACCAGAAGTGGAGCCTAGTGCACCCACCGTAGTTGAAACTGAACCGGCTGTAATTGCAAAGGCTCAGGACGTCCCATCCATGCCTCAAGAAGATAAGAAAGAAGACACTGTAACAGATAATCCTTCTGTGCATGATATTACTGAAGGCAAAGAACAACAGACGTCTCAAGATATCATTAAAGATAAACCGGCAGAGTCTGCGTTGGAGGTCATTGATGTGACAGGAGACGATATACCCGACTATCCTCGACAAACACACAAAGAATTAGAAGATAGGTCCATAAGCAAACCAGATGAAGTGCATCCTATGCATAAACACCCAACTGATTCAACTTCCTCTCTGTACCAACAACAAGAGCAACAGCAGCAACAGCAGCAACAAAGCAAAAAAAGGCCTCGCAGGAGTTTATCTACAGCAGTACCTGTTCGAGCGACTCGTAGCCGTGGTCTGGAATCAACAGTTGAAGAACTCAAGAACAGAAAACGAATGTCCCATGAAGCACGTGAACTATTTGCCTCTGTGCTGCATCTAGAGAAGCAAGTTGA
>JAMYHX010000846.1:0-10310 GCA_025529335.1 Rhizopus sp. PT2906 | reverse complement strand
GCTCTCTTTTATCATTATTTGTTGTCTGAAATTATCAGTGTGCGAATAGTTTCTAAAAGTGTAAATCAAGTCTCATACAGTGTTTTTAAAAATTAATGTCGCGCCAAGATGTCGCATTCCTGTATATTTTGTATCGTAAAAATTCAATTTTTGCGACATTACTTTCTGGAAACTGTAATTCTTTTTCTACCCCCACAAACCTTTCTCACTCCGCTTCCGATAAGGTTGACTTATTAACCTATTGATTCAATCCCTTTGTATAATTGAAAAGTGCCCAAAAAACCAATTTAGTCCGCTTGATCTTGTCGTCGTCACCCCCAATAAACATAAGCTTTCATCAGACAAACACTGTATAAAGCAAACGTCATGAAGTCTAAACCCCGGTCTTTTTTGAACCCCGCCCTGAGTGTCTTATTTACTTTTTTTTCTATCGTTTTCTTCTTTTTTCTCTTTTAAAAAACGATGCCTGACCAAAACAAGTTTGTTGTTGTAAGTTAGCGCTTAATAATTGACTTTTTGATCAAAGGTGGCCATAATTGACTCTATTGTAGGACTTTCTTATGGGGGGTGTTTCCGCCGCCGTATCAAAGACCGCTGCTGCTCCTATTGAACGTGTTAAGCTCTTGATTCAAAATCAAGATGAAATGATTAAGCAAGGCCGTCTTTCTTCACCTTATAAGGGTATTATTGATTGTTTTACTCGTACCGTTAAGGGTGAAGGTGTCATATCTTTATGGAGAGGAAATACAGCCAATGTCATCCGTTACTTTCCTACTCAAGCTTTGAATTTCGCTTTCAGAGATGAATTCAAGCGCATGTTTAACCGCAACAAGAAGGATGGATATTGGCAATGGTTTGCTGGTAATTTGGCTTCAGGTGGTCTTGCTGGCGCATCTTCCCTTCTTTTTGTCTATTCATTAGACTATGCACGAACACGTCTTGCTAATGATGCCAAGTCTGCAAAGAAGGGTGGTGAACGTCAATTCAACGGTCTGATTGATGTTTATAAAAAGACTCTCAAATCAGATGGTATTGTTGGTCTTTATCGTGGCTTCAACATTTCCTGTGTTGGTATCATCGTTTATCGTGGTCTTTATTTTGGTATGTATGATTCTATTAAGCCTATTATGCCTGTAAATCTCCAATCATCTTTCATCGCTACCTTCTTACTTGGTTGGGCTGTAACTACTGGTGCTGGTCTTGGTAAGTGCATAAAATATACAAGTTACACAATATCTAACGCCCCCTTTTTAGCTTCTTATCCTATTGATACTGTTCGTCGTCGTATGATGATGACCTCTGGTGCTGCTGTCAAATATGACTCTTCTCTCCATGCTTTCCGTGAGATTGTAGCCAAGGAAGGAGTTAGTTCTCTCTTCAAGGGCGCAGGTGCTAATATTCTTCGTGCTATTGCTGGCGCAGGTGTATTGTCTGGTTATGATCAACTTCAATTGATTCTGTTTGGTAAGAAGTTTTCTGGTGGATCTGGTTAAGAAAAATAAATAAAATACATATAATTTCTCTTTCAATAAAATTATAAATTTCTAAAAATATATATTGAAACTTTTTCCATATATAATTATCCTTTTCGGTCTTATTCATCTCAAAGGTACCATGTCTTCAAGATCAAGAGCCAATAGTCAAACAGATGGGAGACAATATGGGTAAATAGAATAACGACTTGCTATTCTATTTATATAAACTATTTACTTTAGACTATGGATTGAACAAGTGTTCTCTTGTTATCCAATTCCAACTGATTTAGACAAACATGTTGTAGATCCTACTAATCAAAGACAATTACAATCTCGACGTTTGGGTTTTGCTTCTGTAAAGTTTGGATCTTACTTTTATCCCAACATCACATTTTATGAAATCATTGAACAATACAAGATGGAAGAAGAAGATGACCTGACTGAAAAGGCAGCATTACCCATCAAGAAGAGAAGATATGAACAAAGGAGAAGACAAGATATCGTATTTTGTATGGATCGAACAATAGAAGAGCATATATCTGATCAACTTCGATACTATCTATTTCCACATGAAGCAATAGTAGAAGCCTTGAATGGTACTCATATGTCTACCTTTGATGTAAGCTATATGTTACTCTTTAGGTTGATTATTATATCATAAGTTATATTAGGTACTAGTATCATTCCATTTACCCAAAGATTCAAATCTATCCGTCCTTCATTCTGCCTGTTCATGTACAACTACTGAAAAACAAAAGAATATAGTCTCCTTTACTTCAAAACTAGAAGAGTTTGCTAATGTCTGTACAAGGCCTAAGCGAAGGCTAACAGATCCTGGATTACAGATATCATCTTTTATTAATCCAAAGTCAGACTGTTATGCTATCAACATTGGTCTATCAGGTGTCAATGAAGTCTTATTTACCGCACTAAAGCAGACTGTACTGGACTTTGAAGTAAGATATGAAAAGATGATGGAACTGGTAATAATAATAATAATAATAATAATAATAATAATAAAGAAGGATACACTATAGACTTGAGCTAAATCATATTTGTAGATGAAGATGCATTATCAGCAAGTCAATGCACAGAAATCTGTTACTGTTTCAAATGAAGAAGCACAGCCATCTACTTCAATAGAAAAAAATTATTGGGCAAGCGATGATGGTGAAGAAGAAGGTGAGGAAGAAGAGGAAGAAGAAGAAGAAGAAGAAGGGGAAGAAGAGGAAGAAGAAGAAAGTAAATAGTTACAGAATCTAATAGGACAGCATATTGATATTATCTACTAGAATCGCATACAGATGAAACCTCTTTTACATCCACAATGGACATAGATCCACCACCGATAGCAAATAGCAATAATAGTAATAATAGCAAGCTAAATAAGCAATGTTCATACTGTGGCTCAAAGAGTACACCCATGTGGCGACGTGGTCCAGAGGGTGCGGGTACACTCTGTAATGCCTGTGGTGTAAAATGGAAACATGGCAAAATACTTTGTGGGACAGAGTATTTCCCACCACCTTCGAGCAGTAATAGCTATAAAAAGAGAACAAGCACAGAAAAAAAGAAGAGAAAGTATAAAAAGAGAGTAAAAAAGGAAGAACCTAAACATGAAGAGGCAATGAAATCGAATCATAAAAGGGCAGCAGCCACAGCAGCCACAGCAGCTATTGCAGCAGGAAATAGATATTGTTATGATCTTGATGTATTATTGGATGGTGAAGAGCAACAGCAAGAAAAGGATTTACCCATTACTGAGTCTGTAAAGAATCATCGACGTAGACATACAACTGATATTTCAATGATTCAAAAGTTTGGATTAAACTCTTTTGATACAGGTGTAGACGTAGTTGAAGCCGCAGCAGTTTTAACCTTATTAAAAAGAAGTTAGATTTTCTTCTTCTTTTCCCTTGTAAATAAAGGCATTTAATGGATATTATTTTTATTGTCATGATTATTTCATTCTTTTCACTTTATGCTCTTGAAGGACAAGTGAAATATTTATGCAACATGGCACCAATAGTAGAAGGATACCTCATACTATCGTCATCTTACCAGAGAAATATATAAAGGAACGCCCAAAAAATAAAATAAAATTAACAATTCATTATGCATCCAGCTATTCGGCATTTCTTCAAGCGTTCTTTCAGTCATCCAGAAGTTGTACCTTTAATGATCATTGTAGGCTCAGCATTAACAGCAGCTACATACTCTGGTTATCGACAACTTCATTCACCTGGTCTTCGTACAAATTTCCATCAGACATCGCTTCCTAATTGGAATCCTGTGAATGATCGTGATCGTGTTAGATTCCATCATATTCATTAAGATTTATTTGTAAAAATGTCATGTCTGTCAAGACCTGGGAACTGTAGTACGAAACTGTAATAAATAAATAAATTAAAAAAATGGTATCCATTTATATTCTCTTATTGCATTAAATTGTACAAAAAAAGGATCTACGCTTCTGAATTTTAAAAATAAGGAGTAAAAAATAGCAAAGTTACTTTTCCTTTTTTCTTCTTCTTCACGTTTTATTCATGAGTTCAAACATCGCATCACAGAGTTCGATAAGAAGAGGACCAACTCTTCGTGGAGGAAGATTTAGACCTCCTATAGGAAGAAATTCTTTATATAAAAGAAGCAGTGATGATGAAGAAGAAACGATAGGATTGACAGAGATTATGGTACTTTAATTATTATTATTATTCTAGAACAGTAATAATGAAACATGTCTTTAGGATAATAATGAAAAAATAGAAACGGATCAAACAGGAAAGCCCATTTATCACCATGGAGATGAAACGTTTGGAGATGTCATCACTCATCCTATCGAAGAATATAGTGCACATAAGCATCGCAAAGAGGAATATAAGCATCAAGTAGAAAATTGGGAGCAACATAGGTATTTAGTGCTATGGCTATCATCACACCTTAAAATAACCTGTTTCCATAGAAATGATCCTAAGCAACAAGCCGACATGGACTATATCATTGTTATTCATTTTCGTCAACTAAAAGGAAATCAAACCTTTGCTTTGGATCATGAATCTGCCAACGATTTTTGTACTAGGGTGAAGTCATTTATTTAATTTACAAGTATTTTTAGTAACCGCATTTTGATTAGCTCAAACTGGACCAAAAAGAGAAATTACTATTCAACGGCGTACATGATACAGACGGTTTAACTGATTTCCTATACAAAATTAAGCGAGATTTTTCGATTAAAATTCACTACAAGGCAGATAATACTCATGAAAATCATCATCACCATCGTCATCCTGATAGTCACATAATGGAATTTAATGATAACTGCTATATAGAGTTTAAACCAAAACATACCCATCAACCCACTTCTTCATCTTCTGTATCAACTCGTAGACCATTCTTTCAATATCCTGAACCTGACCTCAGTGCTGACATTGGCGAGGAAACGGCCGCTTCTTGGTTGGAACTGTTTTATGATCTGTTCTATGTTGCTACTCTATCCGAGTTTACTCATAGCCATCACATAAAGGATTGGTCCTCATTGGGTTTATATGCTCAATGGTTCATTATTACATGGTGGGCATGGTGTGCAAGTTCATTGTAAGTGCCACTAAATACCATTACGCGTTTGCTCACTAACATCCTCTTATCAGATATACCGCAAGATTTGATACGTAAATATAGGATATTCTGCTTATCATGACTTACTCACTTTTCATACAATATATATAGCGATGATGTAGTTCATCACATCTATAAGTTAGTCGAAATGTGTGCAGTTGGTAAAGTAGTCAAAATAGTTGTATTCAGCTAACACTAATATCTTTTATCCTAGTTGGTATGGCTGGTTCATCGGAATACTTTTTAAATTCACCAGGATATGTCTACGGTTATATCAGTAAGTCTATTTGCTGTACTATCTTTATCATACTAAGTACTATGTTATTAGCATTGAAAGCAGTACTTGTTATTGAGTACCTCGTTGGTAATTATCATATTCATTAGCACATATACACACGTACTCAACTTTTTTCTTTTATTTGACTAGTGTTTATTGTTGCATTATTGGCGAAATCAAAGTCTAGAGTTGCTCTATCATGCTATATAGCAGCAAACCTATTATCGATTGCTCTTTGGGCAGCATCTTTAACAATGATTGAAAACGATATACATCGTGTTTTTTGGTATTTGGGTGTGCTCTGTGAAGTCTTGGTTAATGTCATCTTTAGAGGTGATAAAACTCTTTCTTGGGCTGCTAGTCATTTGGCTGAAAGACTTGGCTTGCTTTCACTCATTGTTTTAGGTAACTGTTCTATTATCGCATCCTATCTATTTGTATTCACATTCTCATTTTTAATTTAGGTGAAAACCTTATGGGTCTAGTCAATTTGGTAGCAACTGCAGGAACAAAGTTTATTATTGTGTATGATCACACCCATATCAATCATACAAACACTAATGCCTTTTTGCTTATATAATAGTGGTCCCAATTTCATGGCTGTTGCTGTCATCTTTGGATTCTTCTTTATGTATTTTGAAGACTTTAACAAAGAAGTAACTAGGAAATTTCTTTGCATACATTCAATTTCTCATGGCATTCTATAGATCTTTCTTCATAACAAATACCATCAAATATGGGTATACCTTCACTTTCCTTTACACTTGTGCCAAGTTGCCTTTGGTATTTCGCTTATCGATGTGTAAGGATCTTATATGATTATTAACCCACAAAAAACTGATATATATATATATATACTATTGTCATAGCCTTAAAATATACAAATATCAACTTGTGAGAGATAATAAGCTTGAAGAAGAGCCACAAGGCATAGGCCATGGTGAATCATCTACTTCTAATACGGGTCACACCACAGCAGAATCACCATCTTCTCAAGAAAGCGCAGGACATGACACAGCCACGTCTACTGATACGCATACTAGCAATACCCATTCTACCGACACCCCTGCTACAACAGAATCATCCTCCAATACATCAGCTACACATCATGCTAAGCGTGCTATTCAAATGATTAAAGATGTCGTAAACCAGGACCAAGATGATTATAACCCCATAGAAATAGCCGAATCGATTAAATACGAAAAAGTGAATAAGAATATATCTCGAATTAATACTACCTGGTGTAAATACCTTTCCTCATCCATTGTTTATACAGCCATGCATACCATCACTAGCTATTACTGTGATGATCACCTCGATTCGGCCAACAACCATTTAATGCGTAGATCGGAGCCTGCAGCTGCAGAAGGTGCAGGCGAAAACGTTTCATTTGCGGGTACAATTTCTAGGAATGAATTAGTATTCGTGTACAAGACATTCCTTATTTTTGGTGGATTGATTCTTGTCATAAACTCTATTATCAAAGCTTTAAATACACGAATAGCAGACATTTATGGAAAAATCATTATTGGATCACGAGTAATCAATGCTGTTGTGCTTTGGTCATTATGTGCACTTCCATTTGCAAGCTTAGATGCTATCGTACTTTTAAGTACCATGGTTGGCTCTTTAGTTTTTCAAGGTAGGAAAATGTAAACAAAAGCATTTGACTGAATTAATCATTATTCCTTTTTTTTTTTTCAAATTAGCTTTAGTGGATCTTTTAGATTAATAATGGACTAATTCCATTGACAATAACTAAACTTGACGCAAATAAAGGACTTTTTATTAGAGACATTCTAAGCCCTACAAGTAATAACAGTTTCTTTTATTCTCTCAATGTATCTTGACAGGTCTGGGTATCTCATAGACCAGTACTCAATGAATCCTTTTTTGTTTTTAAACTTTGATCATCCTACAGAATAGTTCAATTTTGCAGGAAGGATAGAGCCTCTCTCTGTCTACACATCCCCAAATGTGTGGTAAAAGAAGCTTATAGTGTTATCTTTTATGTTGTTAAATTATACACATGTATTACTGTTAATTATGGGACAATAGCCCTGTTATTTCTTGCACTTATTATCAAACAGTGGTTGATTTCATTCTATTACTCATTCATTCAGTCATTTTATTTAAATGAACTAGTTAAAATCTATCACTTGAGGCATTGATTGATTAATTACATGCCTAATAAACCACTGAATTGACTGGCATATTGCATTGGTTTAACTGATGGATGAGGCTATGACAGAGTTAATAAATATATATATATATATATATGTATATATATATCACAATACATACCACTGCAGAGAAAGTGACATAGTCTAATTTGAGATCAGGGGTTATATTGATAAGGGCACCCTTATTACCAACAGTATCACTATGATCATCGTTAGAAAGGATAAAGAACAATAGAGCGACTTACCAATAGTTAGGTGCAGAGAATACAGTAACACATTTACCATCATGCTCAATCACATAACCCTCTTCTTTTACTTCATGACTTCTAATGATCATATCCAAGTTGTTTGTTTCCAAAAAGTTTCTAGTCACATCAGGTCCAAATTGGATACCAACACCTCTCTTGCTCTTTCCTCGTCCCATCTCTGGTTGTGGATCAGACCAAAGTAATTCACACATCAAACCTTCAGCTCCTGGTTGTCCTTGACCAATTCTATCAATCTTTCTGATCTCATCCAAGGTAACGTTATCTCTAGAGAATAAGCCACCATGGGTCACGAATATCTTGTTTTCAACAACATGAGACAGTGGTAAGGCATTGAATGTTTCTGAAAATAATTTAAACATCATTTCACTAAACTTTGCCTTTACTTCGCCTTCAAAACCATATACTTTGTTCATGTTGTCTGTTTCATGATTACCCCTTGCCAAGTATAAGTTGTTTGGATAAAGCCATTTGTATGCAAATAGTGTCAAGATGACTTCAACAGAAAATGATCCACGATCAACAAAGTCTCCATTAAATAAATAAGTGTGCTTTTCTGAAGGATAACCATTGATATCGAATATGTTGATAAAATCATAAAACTGTCCATGAACATCACCACATATAGTTAATTTGCCATCAGAAGGAACTTTTACATCTATTAATGAAGGTGCTTCCAACATCATTTTGCGTACAGCCAAGATAATCTATAATGGATGTTATATATACATATGTATATATATATATATATATATCATCAGTTTACCATAAAGGCATATTTCTTATGAATCTTCTTTTGATCCTTAAATCGTTGAATCATTCCATTTACAAACTCTCTATCAACCATGTTCGTCTCAGAGTCAATCCTTGGTCCATCATATGAAGATTCGATAGCTATTGATCTTTGAGGTTATTGAGCTTAATTATCATGTATATTATTTCTACCCATGGCGTCAATATCCAAAGTATCTGCTACACTACGTCTCATTTCATTATGTTCAATAGCCTTTTCAAATTCAACCCTTCGAACAATCTTGGCACATTCATCCAGTTTTAATTTGGCATCTTTATCATTGGGTGCACGCTTTGATACAATCTTCAAGTCCTTAAGAGCCTCCTTAAAGTTACCAAGTGCCATATTGGCTGATGCACGACGGTAATTTGCCTATGGTATAATTAGTATTTTCCCCCTTTTTGGAACTGATTAGTTCTTGTACCTTGGTAAAATTAGGATCAATTTCAAGTGCCTTGTCTGCATCACTATGATTTGAATAAGAGAAAAAAGACATGTATTATACATAATAGATCTTACGAGATTGCATAACCATAGGCTTCTAGCTTGAGATGACAAAAGGCTCTGTTGGTGTAATAAGAAGCAACTCTGTCATTAAGTTCAATGGCTTCCGTGTATTTCTTTATAGCTTCTGAGAAATGCTTTTCTAAACAAGAGAAAAGAATCAATCAAGAGATTAAAGAAGAAAAAGGGCTTACCTTTGAATAAAACATTGGCTTCATTCTTGACTTCTTCAGCCTTTTGCTCTCTGTTCATTTTATATTAAAAAAAGAAAAGAAAAGAAAAGAGAGGCTGAGATTAAAATAAAAGCCTTTTTTTGGTTGTTTTTTCTTTTGTTGTCTTTTTTCTTCTTCTTTTTGACAGAATGACAGACAAGGAAGAAAGTGTTAAAAAGAGGCGTGTTCGTTGTGACAGTGCAGAAACTGAAATGAGTGACGGATTTAGAGATCAAGACCTTGTTGACAGTAATTATGAAGATAATTCAAATACAAACGATGTTGTCATACCGCCAAAGAAGAAGAAAAGGATACCAAATAGTTTGAATACCAAAAAGAGCAAATATCAGAAAAAGTATAAAAGTAATCTAGCAAAGATCGATTGGGATAAAGCAGACTTGGAAACAGCAGACTTTTTCTTCCCTCGACCTATTGAACATGAAATACAAGAGGAAGCAGGTAAGAATGAATAATAATGAGAAGAGATTAATTAACTTGTATAGAAAAGAAATTGGAGAATTGTTTGATATCCCAAAAGAAGAGATTGATGATAGTAAAGATAGCATCAGTACATCAGAAAAGGAGAAAGATAATGATGACAGTGATTGGATAACAGATAATGAAGAAGATGAAGAAGCTGTAAATGATAAAGAAGAACAAGATGGGTTTATGGTAATATAATCTAATGACTTTTGAGTGGGGACAAAATATTAAAATAGATGTATAGAATCTATTAAGTGCGATAAACCTTAGAGGTGTCAGCCTTGCTTTAAATAATGCAAGATTCCCAGCCATGGAACAAACAGCACTTTACAGCACAGGATACCTTGTTAAAGAATATATCAAGCATTTATCTGAAAATTTAAGCGAAAATGAACAAGAGATTGAACAAGTTATCAAGAATACAATTGAACAACATAAACCAAAGATGACCTTTGAAGATATGGATAAGTCCTGATCACATGATCCTTTGTCTATCTCAATT
>JAMYHX010000845.1:0-10321 GCA_025529335.1 Rhizopus sp. PT2906 | reverse complement strand
TTCTTGTCTTGACAAAGATTCATATAATTTATATAATCTAGACGTTCACCATGGCAACACTTGAGATTCTTTTTTTTTTCCCCTCTTCTCAGCTTGTCCTGGCTCTTTGAGCAGGTCTACCACTTGTTGTCCGTAAACGAACTCAATAAGTTTCAATTTGCTACCACAAAAGAATGAAGGTGATTCTGATAGATAGGTCATGTTAATTAACTGAGGGGATTGCCTGCATCTCCTACTTGCTGTAGCGTCTTGTTTCTATTTGAATATAGCAACATTATATGATGCTTTAACAAATTTCTTTATGTATACAACTTTGATAACATCTCCAAGAAAAGGGTCACTAGAAGGCCACTTGTATTCAAATGCAATGAACATGCTTTTTGTTTCAAAAAAGTGTTACTCATATAAACACACTTCACAAGCACCAAAGTTGGCTTTGCTCAAAAGGGTAAGGCGTCAACTATTGCAAGGTAAATAAATAAAAAAGGAGTCACACATTTCATTCCAGCATTGTTCATTTTTCCTAGAAGCATAAAGAGTATCCAAGTCTTTATATTTCATTTTTCATTTAGATTAATTCTAATAATAACAAGAAAACATATTGCTTTAGAGAAGAAAAATAAGAATCCCTGCTTTCCCCCCGAAGTGGGAAAGACCAGCTACCCGGTACTTCAACATCCAAGATGCTCTAGGAACATTCCTTCAATCTCAGAATGGGCAAACTATAGAGTTCGAGTGTGAAGAGAAAAAAAAAGGGGGTTGAAATGAAAGCCTTCTTTTATAGTTTTTGGTTTGTTTACATTGTGACCTTGAAAAGCGTTCCTGAGTTGAAAAATTTATGGACTGCATGAATTATTTTAAGGAGAATGGTATTCCTCATTCCTCATTGGTTGACATTGTAGTAGACTTATAAGGTAGGACATGTTATTCAAGTAGTAATACAGCGAATACCAGAAAGAAACAATATAAAATTTGATTAACTCTATCCAATAATGGTTTAATTACTGCTACTAGCATTAGCGAAAACGCTTTATTAAACCATAAAAAAATACTAAACGCTTATTCCTGCCTTCAAACGGCAATATGTGATATCATAAAGGCTTATATTACAGGGAGCTCTTCTTTGCTCTGCCTTTGCCAAAACAATGATTTCTGTAGATGTAATAAACCTTCTTTGATCCATCAAGGCTCATCATAAACCCTGGTAAACTCTTCAGTGTCACTAGCAGCTTGAGCTGCTTCAGTTCCAGTAAGATAACAGCGCCGTCATCACCATAAACACATGCGCGCACACTAGACCATATATTACGATATAACGCAAAGTCATATCAGAGAAGTGGATCCTGCATCAAGTTTCTTTTTATATTTTGCATCTTAGCATTGAATGGCACAAATGCTTCTACATCTGACAGACAATTGCCTTAATTTTTATCAAGTTTTAATTTATGTAAAGCGCTTTATTTTAGATATCGATACTGCATAATACTGTAAGAGAAATTTATAAACTTGCCAAAAAATACCCAATCAACAGATTTACAGAATCAAATAGCAGACTTTTATTGTCTAATAGTGCCTCTTTGTTGTTTAACTCCTTTCATCATTTTAAACGTGAGCAATAAAATTTTATTTTTAAGGAAAGATGGTCAAGACAGGATAATTACATGGTGTCTGGTATTCCCTGTTATTGAGATTTCTTTTAGACTCTGATAGTGTGCCAAGCTTTTATGGTGTTCTGGCTGAATTTTCATTTTAAAGAAATTCTAGACATATTGAAGTTGTTGTACTATAACAAGCTACATATCCATGATCATGCGCGATAAGAGTAATAGATGTTTTGTCATTTGCCTTCAAAACCAACAGATTATACACAAGCTTGAATTCGTTTGAGTGGTGAAAATTTTGGATTTGATACAGCAAATATAGTTAAAAAGTAAATTAAGAGCTTATGTTTAGGTTAAAGTTATTTAAATTATCTTCAAAGAACATGCATATAGCGGCAAGATGAAAATGAAGCGACCTGCCTTATATACACAAGGTTGTATCGGAGAAGCATCACAAACCTCTTCACCATGTATAAAAGGCTCTGTCAAAACGAAGTGATCATTCCATGGAATCACCCAGGAAGACCGTTGCAAGCCTGCGTTTAGTACACTCTAAAAAGAACATACCCAGGACGCTATGCACTGGAACAGCTGGCAGCTTCTTTCATCTTGTTACATTAAAACTTGAAGCCTACAAAAAAAGGGGGAAACTAAGAGCTTTTGTTAAGGTTAAAGTTATTTAAATTACCTTCAAAGAACATGCATATAGCGGCAAGATGAAAATGAAGCGACCTGCCTTATATACACAAGGTTGTATCGGAGAAGCATCACAAACCTCTTCACCATGTATAAAAGGCTCTGTCAAAACGAAGTGATCATTCCATGGAATCACCCAGGAAGACCGTTGCAAGCCTGCGTTTAGTACACTCTAAAAAGAACATACCCAGGACGCTATGCACTGGAACAGCTGGCAGCTTCTTTCATCTTGTTACATTAAAACTTGAAGCCTACAAAAAAAGGGGGAAACTAAGAGCTTTTGTTAAGGTTAAAGTTATTTAAATTACCTTCAAAGAACATGCATATAGCGGCAAGATGAAAATGAAGCGACCTGCCTTATATACACAAGGTTGTATCGGAGAAGCATCACAAACCTCTTCACCATGTATAAAAGGCTCTGTCAAAACGAAGTGATCATTCCATGGAATCACCCAGGAAGACCGTTGCAAGCCTGCGTTTAGTACACTCTAAAAAGAACATACCCAGGACGCTATGCACTGGAACAGCTGGCAGCTTCTTTCATCTTGCTACATTAAAACTTGAAGCCTACAAAAAAAGGGGGAAATTCTTGGCGCACTACCTATGCTACGGGCGCTGCCTGTGATGATGTCATCTAACGATATTTTTACATAGGTGCCCAACGAAAAATACTGCTTTTTCTTAAATTGAAGCCACATCTCAAACATAAATTTAGAAAGACTATAATATTTTGTGGCGTTTGATAGTAACTCTTCTACTTGATTACTTCTTAATACAACTTCTCTATAAAGCTGTTCAACTTGAAGCTGCCACGAATTGGTAACTTCGTCAGGTCTTAGATTCTCTACAACTTCTTTCAGCATCTTCAACTTTTGCACTATATCTTGTTTTCTTTGCAGCTCATATTCAGGTTCAGGCTGCAACCCTTCAATGGTTGATACTTTAGTATAAGTTGAGCCTTTAAAATGAAAAGCGTTAGAGTTTTCTTTTTCACGAGCATTTACATTTCTCACCTCTCCAATCATTATATTTAGTACAACGTCCCAGAAGGAAGATATGCTTGCAAGCCCTGTTTCGGTATCGAAAGTCTGGATAACTACAAGACTTTAACGTATCATTATCAACACGAACTTCATAAGTCTCGTCTGCATTGTTGAACGACTGAACATTATACAAGCTAGCTTTTTCCATCTCAGAAATCATGTCCATTGCCACATGGATGCTGACCTTTTCGGCTTCAAACTCCCTTCTTGCTTCTCTTGCTTCAGGTCCCATTCTTCCAACATTCATTTTGATACGATTTATGTTGCTCAGAAAGTCTTCTTCAACGTCATTGACCAGAATATACACCAGTCTGTCTATTCTTCTATTTCTTCTTCTTTGCAAATAACTAGTCTTGAGCTGGCTGTGCCAACTTTCAACGTAGTTATTTGTTTCCATGTTGGTATAACTGTCTGGCTGATAGGCTCTTGTCAACTTTATGAATCTGTCGTAATCCACATAGTTGTTGTTGAAATAGAGCATGAATGCTGGGTATATACTGAGCTCTTGAATGAATTGGCTGAGCTTTCTGGTATATTCAGCTCTGCTGTTCTCCCCCATCATCCCCTTCAATTATGAGATAACTGCCTGTTACGCACTTTTGCTATCTAGTAGTTTTTCAAGCACAAGTTTGGCTCGTACTTGTCGTGATATTTCTCTCAGTACATGAAAAAGACACCATTGAATGTTGACAGATGGAAATATACTGCGAATCGCATTTTCTTCCACGTCGCTCATGTCAATCGTAAACTTTTCAGGACAGAGATGGCAGAGTGTTTTAAATGGGAGAGCCAGTGACTTACAGGTAAGAAAGATCTATCAGTAGTAAAGAGGAATACAACAGGACAGCCAGTTCCAGTTTCTGCATGCCTGATCACCAAAGTATACAGCAGACCATCTTTGAGTGCAGTCGTGTTATGCGTTGCATCCAAAGAAAAAATCCTTCGTTTCAGCTAAAAGGGATGCTTGCCAACTTGAACAGAATCCAAAGGTGAATCAACTGCCGTAGTCACTGTCGATGAATACGTTATAATTCTTTGTTTCCACATGGTTCAACCAGAGTTTGACAGATGCTTTCTGATCGTCATGCCTCTTGTAAGCTCTTTCAAATACTTTTCTGAAGATGCTGTACACATCTTCACTATGAATAAAGTTATATCTGTGTTGAATGCTTGCTGAAGCTTCATTGTGAGAGCGAAATGCTCTATGCATAGCAAAACTTACGCTTCTTGTATTGTATCCTTCTTGCAGACAGAAGAAGGTACTGAAGATCCTCTGCAGAGCCGAATACATGACAGTGGTTATCATCCACCGTGATAACCACTTCCTCAGGGTTGCTGCATCAGATCTTTTTACTTTTTTTTTGCATGGTTTTTTGAACGGCCATAGCATGTCGCTTGCTTCCAGTGCGATGGCTTTCGTACAGACTTCTCCAAAATTATTCTGCACGTGGTCTACCTCTAGCTCCTTTCAACTCTTGATCCATGATATTATTTCTGGCTGTCTTCTTAATAACCCATTTGACACCATACTTAATTACGTGGCTCTCAATAACCTGCTTGTACTGAGTGATATCTGTAACTTGAAGCTCAGGTACAGGACTGTGAGCAGCAATGTCGCAAAAATTGAATTTTTACAATACAAAATATACAGGAATGCGACATCTTGGCGAGACATTAATTTTTAAAAACACTGTAAAAAAAAGAAGCAATGCTGTTTAAAGAAAAAAGATGTCGGTGGCCAACAACTTAGATTATTGAGAAGAATTGATATAGTTTGAAAAAAGAACAAAAAACTATCACAAAAGCAGCATTTTTCGTTGGTGCATTTTCGAGTTTTGCTATTTGCACAGTACATCTGCAGAGCATTTTCCCAATTAGTGACGTAAGCAATTCAATTTACACAACAAACAGCATATCTATCGTATTTAATTTATAAAAAATTACTTAAAGAATGAAAAACAAAAAGAAAAGACTGACCACAAAATGCGTTACTCTTATAGACGCGTCATGCCTAATTTTCATTGGCCCATGGTAAATTCATGTAATAAACCTGTTTTCGTATAAAATGATGCTATCTTTAATGATGAGCTCTCAGCATAATAAAGAGATTATTACAGACTCATCGACACATGCTTCAGTTTCGTACATAGTATTGTGTGGGTGTAGTTTTTCTAGTGCTGTGCAAATTGAATTGCTTACGTCACTAATTGGGAAAATGTAGTGTTCACCTTTCGCGTTTGCGCAGTATTTTTATATTTTTTATGGAATCTTCAAATGTTGATTGGATTGTAGCGAAATGGAAACCAGAAACAATCTTTCAGGCGTTAGCTTTTGCCAAACACACCCAATGTGAAGATTGGCCTTCCTGTCTGAATGCTTTTCAAGCTGCAATGAATACTATAGCTGGGCTTGACTTGAAGAAGAATAAATCCATCAAAAATTGCATTATGTGGGCCAGAAAAAATCAAAGGAATGCACAAAAAGTAGGATTGTTTCATTGTTTTTTTATTACTGTATTTCGTAAAGCATTGATAACATTCCCTTTAGCTGTTAGACACTATATTGGTTAAACAATATTTCTATTTGAGGACTCGAGAAAAACTCATGGCAAACAAAAAATATCTTAAAGAAACTGTTAAAAATAGGTTGATTGAAAACGAAATAGCTATAATTGAAACATCAACTCAGATAAAAAATAACATCCCACATTATGACAATAACCATCATGAAGATACAATTAGCCACAAAAGACAATGCATTCATGATCGTAGCAAAAAAGAAAATATCAATTGTTACAAAGAAGGAGAAGATATTGCTGCTTACGAAGAGAACAACATCGCCACGAATGATGAAGTCGAAGAGCGTAATGTAGAGTTCGAGAGTATGTTCAAAAAGCTAGACTCAACCAAAAAATGGATCCTCTCAACTGGAAAGTGTGTTGATAATGAATTGTATATGTTCGGATTACAATGTACGTTTGACCATCCAAGCAGATCTTTGATTATCGATCCTTATGATGATAATTACATTTCATATAATATTTTCACGCGAGAGGAACTTGAAGAAATTGTTATGTACCAGAAAAAAAAATACCCAATACCCTCAGATGAACTAAAACTTTTTATGAACAAGTACAACTTGGACAATACGGAAGAGATTCGAGCCGCACTTGAGAAATACCACACATTTCAATCCGACTACAACAAAGACAAAAACGCTGATAGAGACTGGGTTAATTTTGTTGTTTATTCATTGGTCCGAGAATATGAAAATGGTAATATGGATAGGCCACATCATGAAGCATGGTATCAATCGCATATCTGGTCAATGATTGAATCTTGCTTCGATAAGTTGAAAAATGTTGAAGCTGTCGTTGGAGAGTCTGCTTGTTTGGGGACCAAAAGGAGGAAAAACGATAAACGACATATAAATGCCATCTCGCCGATGCCTCGTTTGAAGTCTGGCTATAAGTGTGATTTAATATTCAGACAATATCAAAATAAGCATAGCATACCTTTAGAATTTGGTGCAAGTGAGGCTAAACCAAATATCGAAGATGAATCTGGCACAAAATATATGCAAGAAGGCTTATATAAACTACCACGTGTTTTGAAAGACATGCTGGACTATCTTTTACAAGAAATCAACTTTGATGACCGTTCGAAATCAATTCGCACAGTGGGGTTTTTGCATTCTGGTTTATCAAGTACGATGATTGAGTTGGATCGACCTACTACGTACATATCCCGTGTCTCAAGAAGTAAAGCAATTGCTATAAGTCCTTCCGTATCCAAGTTCGGCTCTACGGTATTACCAGCTCTTCTATCCACCTGGGTATGTCGAGAAATAGTAAAAGAAGTATTGCAGATTGTTTCCTCTGGTGATAAAGTGAATAGTAATGATATTTCTTGGTTTGAAGATTGTCTAGAAAGACCGACTTTGCCACAGATGCCATAAAGTACGAATTTGTAGAAAAATAAACGTATTTTTTTGCTCTCTGGTCGTGTATCTCATCGAATTGTTATAATCGAAAAAATCTTAAGATCGATCCTTTCGTATACACTCAATGTATCATCTAATGTTTAAGCTTTATGCTTATTGCACCAAAGCATTTACAGCCACATTACAAAAGTTAGTCTCACATAGAGCTATTAGGTATCAATCTATATCAAAATAGTAAGAGAATACATATACATTGGTAGTATGATCTTGTTATTTTGGCCAGAAATAACCTCAACCAACACTAAAAGATGTAAAACAATAATTCTACTGTCTTTTTTCTTTTTATCTGTCCTCAAAATAGCCAATGTATATTTTATACATGAGCTTGAAGTACTTGTGCTAGCTATTATACTTGCACTTTCTGCTTTGAAAAGGCTGCCATAAAAATAGTCCATATTGCATAGCCCATGATGACGATCACAAACGCAATCGTTCCTATTGTCTTTTTAATGTCTAGCCAATAATAGCAACCCAAAAGAATTATAAATAGATTACAGACTAGCTTTTTTCTTTTTCTTACTGCTGAACCGCCAAAGCCAAGTGCTAGTATTCCCGATAAAAAAGCCAAGATATTAAAACTACCTTGGTTGATAAAATAGAGAAAGCGTTTCATAGACAGTAAACGCATACATTCCTACCCAAACAGGGGAAGCACCTCCTAAAAGTAAATAGATATGGCTTAGAATCACAGGGCCAAGATCGCGGTTATCAATAAACTCGGTAAGGAATACATGTCTGACTTTCCTCCACGGCTACGCCGCAAAGTATCGTAGATATTTCAAAAATATGAATAGTGCAATTGAGGCGCCAAATTCCAACTGGAGAAATCCAGGCTATACTTACAGTGGTTCATTAGGTGTTTGCATAGTTCCTACATTTTCATCTTATCTCAGATATGACCCCAGGCACAAAAAAGAGAACGGCCAAAACATGAAACAGTCTTCTTTTCAGCGCTGTAGCCGTTTTGTTGCTCTAACATGGATGTAAAATCAAGCATAATAGCCTAGATTTTCGCTGTGGTAATAGCCATGAGTAACCAATACAAGCACAGAAAGGCACAATAATAAGTGTGATGATAAATGCCATCAACATATAAAATTCTACAATCACCATCAGCTTTTTGTTTCTAAAGACTGTTAGTGACCTATCTACGGTTCGTCAATAAAGCTTTTGCACTATCGTGCGTGATTTGCGAAGTAATAGATAAGTCATGACCTCAATAATGATAACTCCTCATTTAAATACCTCGGCTTACTTTCTGGAAAAAAAAAAAAAAAAAAAAACTGATAATCTCAAAATGGTATTATCAATCAAACACTTACGGTAATGCAAGTGAATTCAAGCGTACCATAGAGTAAGATAATTGTTGATTTTAATACAATCGTCATTTCACCCAAAGTAAATCACTTTTTTAAAGCGACAATACAAATGTACAAAAGCCATTGAAATAGAGTAACGCTGAGAATGGTCGTCATGATAGATAGTTGTGATAGCACGTCTGTTAATCAAAGCATTCGAGTCACCAAAGCCATGAATAGAGCAGACACTAGAATACTCAACACAAACAATCCTCTTTTACGAATTAATTTCTTTTAACGAGTGTAAATTTTCATTAACAAAAAACCAAAATAAGTGTGATCGCACTCATGAGCAATAATGATTTAAATAAGCACTAACACTTGTCTTTCCTCTTCTTCTTTTCTTTTTTTTTACATAAAGATGCAATCACACGACGAGTCTAAAACTAATGATGACGAGAGAGTTGAGAAGTTGCTTATAGAAAAAAGAGATTGCCAGGCTCATCTTATTTTGAGTCCAAAACAAGGACTGGGAAAAGCCGAGTATATGGATCAAATAGACATGAGCACCAACTAATACCAAACAGAATAGACTTCATGATTCCAACGGCAATTATCTGAATGATGGGGAAGAACTGACAGCTCCCAAATGAACTAGATATTCTTTAGTTGATCCTTCTGCTGCTGAGAAAGACTGAAACATGATAATAAAACTGATAAACGAGGAAAAAATGAACCAAAACAAGATCGTGTCAACTTTGAAAAAAGCTGCATCCAATGTGGAAAACTATGCTGCCCAGCAACAGCCATTGTTGCAGGGGCAACGAAAGATTAATGAGCAGCTGCGTCAATCATTAGAAATTCAAGGTATGATAAATTAGCAAATAGTCCATATGCATCAATAAATGATCATGCTGCTTCAAAATGTGAACACATCTTTGGCTCATTCAAACAATCAGATACCGATCATGCCTCAGCAAACCTCTGTCCCTAAAAATCCAGAAGAGAATAAAAAATACGTACTATATATTTACAGTTACCTATATAGTAGTATCTGGTTTTATTTCATCTATATATTCTTCAAGTGTTGGAGGACGTACGTTAAAGTATTTGCTTGATTGGTCACCATTTAAACAGATGTGGATGTTCTTCATAAGTGTTGCCACAATATAAAAATAAGGACACCGACTGAGCAACGTCTTTTGGTCAGGCCTATATCTAACAAAAGAAAATAAATTTTCAACATGGCGAAATACCCCATTCTACAATGATTCTTAAAGTTGACGCCACGTAGTTTGCCTCTTCTTCAACTATATCCATTTTTGGACCTGTAATAAATAAAAAGAATAACAATATACTTTCCATCAATAAATGAGGACAGCGAATCGGCTTAAATTTTTCCGAAATGCATACTCAAAGTTCAGCCTTAGGCATTACAAAGATAAACGCAGGAAAAAGCTTCAGAATTCATGCAATAGAATGCTATACATTTGAAATTTATATAACGAACATACTATTTCATTTAATAGTTTATATGTCCTTCTTTAGCATCAATAACCGCCTGACATCTGGAGGGCATTCGCCACAGGAATTTAAGTTAAAATGCAGATAAAAATGCTTCAACTATTATTGGATGAAAAGCACAGGCTTCTGAGTTTTATCTTAAAAATTGGATCACAGC
>JAMYHX010000844.1:0-10353 GCA_025529335.1 Rhizopus sp. PT2906 | reverse complement strand
AGCTTTCCGAGAAAGTTACTGTTTTATTAAGGCGCACTACCAAGCTGACCACAAAACACGTCATGCTCAATTCTCATGTAATAATACTCTTGAATAAAGACGCATTTGTGTATTTCTCCTTTGCTGTGACTATATCACAAACGTCGTTGCTTTGAATTTTGATACAGAGTTTATAAGAAGAAAAGGAATAGGATCGGTAGTAGTTGGTTGTAAACCTGCTTACAAAAAGAGGAAAGATGCGATTATACCAATCGCATCCCCACATTTTCTGAACATTCCCAATGATACTAAGAAAAGAAAATCCAGCGAATCAAGTCCAAATTCTTAACAATGTATCATATTTTTATTGACAAGTCCAATAATAAATATAATGTGGCTCATAAAGTATCAAATAACTAAAGAAAATTCGATCCTACTTTGACGGAAATTTTTATCAAGGGATTTTCGTTGATTGTCTCGGTCCATTCCCTACGTGCTCCATTTTTGTGTTCTATATCTACCAAGTATTTCGTTTTATCTGACAAACCATCGTAAATTTCCAATAATGCCTTTTTGCCAAACACATCTACTACACTGCTGTAATGACTTTGAGACGATCCAGTATTCAAACGCACATCGTTAAAGGAATCCAATAGCATATCCACTATACTTTTAACTTCATTCATAGAGGGGGAAGCACTGTTTATAGTTACATGATGAACTGACAGTAAGAGACGTAAATAAGTAGCAAGTGACCCTCTTTCTATTGGTAAACGCTTTCAATGTAAGAGTTTCAAGTGTCGAATTCAAAGGCACATTCGCATCTATTGCAGCTTTTGATGGCGAACGGAAATGAGCACTCGTCAAGTAGCGGAACGTCTTCATTTGCGTACAGATAATGAAAATGTGTTCAATCCATGAAGTGCTTTCGCTGCTTTTAAACTCGAAGTTCAAGGTAAAACTTGTGATATTGTGCGGCTATCTTTTGAGTATATCTACGAGTATCATTTTAGTCGAAACACATACATGCCATTTTTGTCTGTTGCAGTACGAGCTGTGGACGCAAACATTGCTTAATTTCAAAATAAACGTGTATGTTGGATATGAATTTTAGATATACTTCAAGGAAGCAAAATGATTCCATTCTATTGATTTCATTTCTTTGCACTAAGCTTAGATATTTCATAAACATATAATCGATACTAGCATAATAGTCTTCCAATGTACATCTAGGATCAAAAGAAGAACAATGACCAGATTCCAATATCAAGCTCTGAACGTTGGGAAACTTGCGCATGATATATTCAGCAGTAGGTTTGGAATATGGAAAACACAAGTGTAAAGTCCTAATATTTTTGTATGGCTGTAAAGATAATATATACGAGGTGGGTGGCGGTACTCTATCTTTAAAGAACGAAATTATCTTTAAATATATTAAGTTAGGACAAAACTGGAGTATTTCATCATAATCCATGAGTGGCCAACGGAGGTTCGCATCATTGGTAGTCAAGTGTGTTAATTTAGTAAATTCTGGTAATCGCTGACAAAATTCTTTCACTATTGGATTAGAAAGATTCTCTCGTGGTAGATGCATGTGAGTGAGCAAATGGCGAAAATAAAGAAGTATGTTGTAATAATTAAGGTATCTATCGCGTCTAATTGATAAAAAGGGTAAGGAAGCTCCTTTATATCGCGCCAATATATTTATGCGTTAGTAGTAAGAGTACTCAAAGAACCATAATTCCTGAGGGTATCAGTAACATGTTTTATGTTTGGGAAGACTTTAACAAGTTTCCTGATGTAACGCTTTTCTGTTCCATACTTCATGTAACTTGTGTTAATGCATATGGTGCGAGTGAACTGTCCTGCACTACTGTTTTCCATACAGCGTAAAAGCTTATCTGAATCCTTATTGCTGGATAAATCTACGAAATTATACAAACATAGTTTTGCAGCTAGATTCCAACTTTTACAGACAAGCTGATATTGCATCATCCAACTTTTCTTGTAACTGGTACTTTCCTCAGCATATTTAAAAATCCGTTGTAGAATTTCAACGGGTATGTCGTTGAGGTTTGGCATTTGAGAAAAGATATATAAAATGCTCGATTGGCAAATAAGAAATGAAGCAAAAGAAAAGGGTCACAGTATTTTAGACATAATATATCTTCTGAGCATGGTCTGAAAAAGGAAAGACAAAGAAATAAAGAGCTACAATAACAAGTTTAATTCACGTAATAAAAAACGTTTTACCTACCTCAATACTCAATGGAAACTCTTCAAATTTTCAGCATTTTTAGTGAATGACTACAGAAACACAGCTAAGTGAGGGGAAGCGCATGTAAGCAGGAAAGCTTACTTCTGACAACATACTAAATATTTACAATACTTTACAAGTATCATTACTAGGTTTGTTTAATTTCACATCAATATAACAATAAATGTCCACTTACTCAGGCCAGTTTTATCAAATAATTCATAAAGAAGATCTAGAGTTTTCATTCACCAAAGCCATTCAACGTAGCTTGGATCCATCTCCACAGGACGCAAACCAGTTCTCGCATCGTAGAGGAAAAGAAAAAGAATAGACTCTTGAGCCCAATAGAGCTTATAGCATCAGGGCCAGCGTAGACTTCGTCAAGTATAGAACGCGTTGCTGTAATGCCTATGGTGCGACCATATTCTATGCCTATAGCGGCTACTGAGGGCGTACATACAGAGCTCACATGGCGAGTCTACCACATAGTGAATAGACGCAATCAGGTCTCTTAGAGACACTCTATTCGACGCTGGGAGGTATTGTTCACAAGAAGCCCGGTGGAAATATCCCAACAAACACCCCACTTTTTGTCCGCGGCAGTACTTTTAAGTATATCACACGCTACTAGAAGATTGTTAAGTGAAAAATACGTACGCCATCCCCGCGAAATTATTGCGTGGACAGAATGTCAGTCATTCAAAATATGAAAGGTGAAGAAAAAACTCTTGCAGATTTTATACCTGCTGGAATTTAAAATGAGCCAGGATAGTTGTATCAATCCCAAAAAGCAGTTCTTGACTATTGTTGCAATAAACAGTCTGTATTTGACAACACAACAGTAATATTGAGAATTATGACATACCAAAGATATGATTTGTATTTGACTGATTAAGCAAATAAAGATCAGCTTTATACTATTAACATCGCGCTTACTGCCTGTTTAAATAAAAGAGTCATAGAACAGTACAAAGTCTATGAGCTCTACCCGATCTTTTCTCCATTTATTCAATAATAAAAATAAAACACGCATACAACGGCATAAACCATAGATATTTTTGCCGAGAATATACGATCATTTGTTATCGTAAATCTTATTCCCGTTTTTTATTTTTACAGAATATCGCACTAAAGTAATGAATGCACTATTTCGTACCTGAACGATGAGATGAGAACATGTAAAGGAAAAAAAAAGCACACTCCCAGAAAACGATGCAATGGAAACGTCACGAGAGCAGTTACTGTTTATATGCACATTTCCTGTAGTATGCTATCTTTTGCTATTTAATTTAAAGTGCAAAAAAGTGCACTCAGGATAAAAGGAGAGAGAGAGAGAGGGGGGGGGGAAGATCAGACACTACTCTAGTTGACGTTTGGTCATGTTTACAAATACCAAATACTAATCAGAATCAATCTCACCGTGTATGTGCAGCTTGTACACAAATTCGGATGTTTGCTATCTATGCTGACATGTAAAACTATGTCCATCTTGTTTTATATGTCATCTGTCTTTTTACCTAGTTCAATTGGGCATTTTAAAAGTAATTAGGTTATTGATCAAAAGGGCTCATGTGGAATGATCCAAGTTTAAGCCATAAAAAAGGAGAATGCGTGAACTAGTGCTAATTTTAGAAAACATGCTTGTACACGGTAAGACTTAAGCAGCAGTAGAAGGGAGGAAAAGGGGGGAAGAGATGCAGGGTAATTCATGTTATGTAAATAATAATAGCGGAGTGGAGCTTTATGATACCATTCAATCTCGGGTAGATTAGCGGATGTGTACTATATATCTTTTGATGCTTAACCCCGTATGTAACCAAGTTCGCTTTCAAAAAGCCTCCTTCTTTTTTTTTTTTTTTTTTTTTTTTTTGCCAGTCGGTTTATTAAGGCCTCCAATTTTAGTTTGAGTAACAGAGAAAGACCGGGATTGCATAATTTATCAAGGGCCTTTCAATGCTTGGAATTAACTTGTTGACGCTGTTGTACATATGGGAATGATCCCTGCCTGCCTCAATATACTTGCTTATAAAAGGACAGAGAAACCATTTGGTTTCTGTATATTTTCTTCACCCTTTCTTTATATTTATTTTTGATTGCGCTCTTGTGCATTAAAAGCCGTTCATATACCGGGTTGACATTCATACAAGCTTCAACTTTTTCTTTTTCTTGTCAATCAAATTCAGTTTTTCACCAACATAGTGTATCTGAAGTAATTTATTCGTTCACTCTTTTTTATCCTTTTCAACTATACATCATCTATTTAATGTCTAAAGGCGTCCTTTCTCACAGCTACGATTATATTCCATCTAATTCAGCATCTATTCAGCAATTTGACTCAAAGTAAAGTGTCAATTATACAGAATTAAAGTTGATATTTTTGTAATCTAATGATGATTTATAGTCAAATAAAGGTTAGAGTACGGCAGCAACCTATACAGGCTCGTTTGAGTACAAACAGTGAAAGAGGTATGTATGCATATTAATAACACTAAAGCACGGAATTAAATAATATATAAACAATAGACCGTCATCCTGTAGATCCACCACCTATTGTTCAGATCGAGCTAGATAATTGTAATACACAAGAAACGCAGTAAGAGAATCATCTATAACACAAAAGAGTTAGGTTACTGACTCTGCATTTCTTTTTTTTTTTAAAAAAAAAAAAGACGGTTTTTACAAAACCCACATTTGATCATGTGTGTCACTTTGATTGACCCTGATACACTAGTCGAGATTGCCAATGCAGCACAGAGTACGCTTTCTGGACAGACATCATCATCCATGTATAAGCTCAAGGACATAAACAATCAAGGTACCATTTAAATATAACAGCATTCTACATGATTTTGATAACGCTTTGTATAAAAAAAAGATGGTGGATTTTTTATATTTGGAGACTTATCTGTCAAAGTAGAGGGTCAATTTCGACTAAAGTTCTCCATGTTCAAAGTAGATGAAATAGGAGCAACCAATCTTAAATCAATTTACTCTGATATATTTCAAGTTTACCCTTCAAAAAACTTTCCAGGAATGCTCGAGCCCACCTTTCTTTCTCGTTCATTCTCAGATCAGGGCGCAAGAATTCGAATTAGAAAGGAACACAGAGTGCAAATGTAAAGAAAAAAAAAAGGTGTCTCCTTTATGATGTACTAAAGCATTTATTTATTTCGGTTAAAAGGACAAGTACGCGTAAAAGAAAGCTTTCTTTTGACGAAGAATCAACCGAAGAAAGTGATCATACCAAATGGGTTACCTTGATGAATCAAGCCCGTGGTCAAGTCTCTTATTTACCAAATTCGTCTTATCCCACACCAGTCTCTCGTATACCTAATCATACATTTACCGTGACGTATAACACTCAATGGCATATTCGAAAGGGTAACAGTGAACATCAAAAGCACGACATGAAAGAGACGCTATCGACCGGGAGAGAGAATATGGTTAATGCATATCCACCACAATTGGGCCGAAGAACGAGCGTTCCTTTTTCACCTCCTCATCAATTTCATGACCCTCATTTATTCAGAACTTTCAATACAAATATAGAATATTGCCACGATCGCAGACCTCCTAAAAATAATATCATGCCTTCGCCTCCGCTGCAGACTGTTGTACATCCTAGACATGAACAATACAGGCGATCGAGTTATGATGAAAGAAGCATGCCGCTTCGGGAACAAGCAAATGACATGGAACATTATCAGCCCTTTTTGCCTAATCACAGACGTATGTCCTTACAGACCTACCCTCACTCTTCCATGACAAATTCCTTTGGCGGAGGGCCAATTCATTTACCCCCTCTACGCTCAGTGGTGCCTATTGTTACTTTTCGTTCACCGTCCTCTATTTTGGAGCAAGATGAAATAGGAGAAGTGGATGCAGCAGTCGCAATGATGCAGCTGGCTTCATTGAAAAAGCAAAGGACAGTAGCAAGTGAAATAACCAGCTTCATTTGAAAAAATGAAGGGGATATTCTAGGTCTGGTACTCTATAAAAGTCCTACATGGTTTTCTTTCTTTCTTGGCATGAATCCATTGAACAGTGGTAGTAATATTTATTTACACATTTTGTAATGTATATTTCTCTTTTTAACATGTACAGTCTTTTTATTTATTTATTTAAAAAGTCCTATCCTTCTTACGAGGATATTATCAAAACTGTTTTCAATGCAGGCTTGTTTATTTTTATTTCTTCGTTTCAAATACTTCGGTTGAATGCATATGAATCATAACTAGCAATATTTCCAAATGTGTCAATTACTAATCATCTCTTTTTTACCGTATCTATTTCTTAATGTCATAACAATGGTTTCATTTGAAAGCTTCTTCAGTGTCCTAAAATGATGTGTATACAGTGCTTCTACCGTCAATTGGATGTTATTTTTCCTAAAAATACACTTTTTCTTCTTTCTGTGTATTTCACTCTTTAATGCAGATCAATATACCCATCATCATCATATACACACATACACACATATATATATATACAAACACTATAAAGAAAAATAAAGATGTACTATCTACAAAATAGTCTGACATTTCATAAATGTCATTAATTTATTAAGCAGAGTGGAGAATTTCCAAGAACTTCTTGCTGGCAGCAGTAGAAGTACCCTTCTTCTTTTCAGTCTTGGTAACCTTACCAGTCTTTTGAGACTTGATGATTTCAGCACGACGAAGAACTTGAGCATAAGGGTTGAGACGGTTCATGACACCTTGGTTCTTGAGAGGGTTCTTCTTTTGAGTGAAAGGACGCTTGTGGTGCTTACCGCCAGCAGGACGAACGACAGATTGGATTTCGTCAGAGTTGATGAGGCGAGCAACATCAGGGTTAGTCATGATGTGAGCGGGCAAGACATAGTCCTTCTTCAAGGCAGCAGGAGCTTCATAAGTACCGTAAAGCTCATCGAGAAGAGCGAAAGCAGACTTGGTCCAAATGATGAAACGACCGAGGTGACCACCAGGAGCCAATTGTAACAAGTTGAGGCGACGAACGTTGACAAGTTCGAGGCCAGGCAAGTTACGGAAGGCCTTGACAAGACCATTGTCTTCATTATAGATAACGAGAGGACCACGGCGTTGGCGATGACGACGGTTACGAAGCTTACCTTGGCCAGCACGAAGTTTACGAGAGTTGGAAACTTTAACAACATCGGCATAGGCATTGATAGCTTTCAATAAAGTGACAGCTTCTTTAGTCTTGGTCAATTTTTCAACAGAATCATCAATAACAAGAGGAACCTCCTCAATCTTTTCAACACGATGACCACGAGCCATGACCAAGGAAGGAAGGGCAGAGGCAGCTAAAGCAGAAACGGTAGCAAAACGCTTTTGGTTCAAGTTAGTCTTGACTTGCCACTTTCTCCAAGTCTTTGTGGGAGCAAACATACGACCACCACGACACATGTTACCAAAGGCAGCTTGACCAGCACGGTGAGTACCTGAGCCGTTGACACGAGGAATACGGGCAACAGCACGACCAGTACCCCAAGATTCAGCAGAGGTTTGTTCACCGGCCTTGGCAGAGACAGAGTGAGGTTGACGCTTGTTCTTGGCCATGTTGGTATGGACAAAGTTGACAATGTCGGGACGAATGGGTGCCTTGAAGACAGCAGGAAGAGGAACAGTGGCGGTGGACTTGCCTGAATCGGCATAGACATTGATGACAGGTCTGGCAGCGGACTATTGTAAAATGAACATGTTAATGAATCTGCAAATCTGAGCACATGCCCATCATCCCCTCATGTGTAACAACAGTTGATATGCTGTTATTGTGTTGTCAGCGTAAGATGTTATACTGTGATGTGAACAGGGAGATGGATGGATGGATGACCAATGTACTTTACCATCTTTGTTTTATAAGATTGTAAGAGAAGGATTCAAGGAGTAAACAATGGGCCACTTTGTGCCATTATATACAGTGTGAGGCACCGCCGCGCCGGTCGGCCTTTGAATTGTACCTTCTTGTTCAACAGGCTCATTTGCTTTTTTAAAGCATCTTTGTTCTGCTCCCTTTTTGAAATGCCCAAATCACGATCCACAGAAGAGCTTGAACAATTAGCCAACATCACAGTTGATCATAATATTCCAGTCAAACTGTACTTCCGCTCTGCAGAGTTATTACTTAAGCAAGCCCGAGTATATAAACTTGAAAATGACTTGGAACATGCATATATTCTTTATATGAAATATACAAAGTAACCATTCTATTTTATGCTGAACAATAGACAGAAACTAATATGATAATTATTAGCTTAGGTGTTAACGAGCTACCGAAACATCCGGGATATAAGAAACCTGAAAATAAGAAAAATATTAGGGCCTTGAATAAAGTAAAGATATACAAGAAAAAAGCTTGGCATCTTTCTAACATGCTATAAAGAACTGCTTGGAAGCACTCGAGGCTTTAGAAAGCATAAAGCCTAAACTAAATGAGGCATATAACAGATACTATCAACAAAATCAAGTAGTTGAACTAGAGAGTGTACGAGAAAAGCCATCAAAGGATGAAGATCAAGCGAATACACCAGCTGAGCATAAATTGGATGGGCAAACAATAGACCAACTGGATGATTCACTCAAAGAATGGAGTCTTCAGGACGCGTTAAAAGGTGTTGCAGGTGTAGGATACAATGAACCATTCGCGAGGTAAGATGGCAGTAGTAAGATGAAGTATATATGCTTACAATGTCTGTAGCGATCATAGCTATGCCACATATAGACCTTATGGAACAACAGAATACCCCAGCCTATCTATTCATAATCAAAGTGACAAGTAAGTCCTATAGACGAATTACCCATTACTGCTTTTAATACTAGCTATTAGCTTCAGCTATCAAGCACCACAGCCCAGCTACCGACCAATGTCCGTCCATTCCGTTCCGCCAACGCCACCTCCCAAGATACTGCCTCAACATCAACAACATCCCGCTATACCGCCAAAGGTGCCGATTGCTTCTGAAAAAATAACACCAGCATTACCACCAAAGATAAAGCTCAGTTCCGGGCCAACTGTGGATGGTAAGGATTATAGATAAAGAGAAACAAAAATGCCAATTAACTAGTTATAGCTTCCTCAGAAAGGGGTGAACCTCTTCGTCGACTGATCTTACCAAAACGCTTACAGACTAGATTTTTATCAATCGCAGAACCCAACACTCGTAAAAAGATTGAAACATGTGGAATACTCGCTGGAAAACTGGTAATGGTGTTATTTTCTTTTAAAGAACACGTATCAATATCATCTATGCATAGAAAAACAATATCTTGAAAATCACTACATTGATTATACCAAAGCAGATAGGTACATCAGACACATGTACTACTGAGAACGAAGAAGAGCTATTTGACGTTCAGGATAAATATGATCTCCTCACTTTTGGCTGGATTCATGTAAGGATAGATACATACTACACATGGAAGGATGTAGCTAATTTTTTTTTTTTTTTTTTTTTTTTTTACAAAAAGACACATCCAACACAGTCTTGCTTTTTAAGTTCTGTTGATTTGCACACACATTGCTCTTATCAGCTTATGTTGCCTGAAGCAATAGCCATTGTTTGTTCACCTTCTCAGGAACCAGAGTAAACGCTTATTATGGGTGTTATCTAATGACTCAATTTTTACTAATCTCTATTTCAGTTTTGGAATCTTTAGGCTAACTGATCCACCTGGACTAGATATCATCAGTAATTGCAAGAGACAGCCTGCCTTCCACCCTCATCCTGATTTACCTATTTATACTGTAAGTTTATTGAATTCGGAAATTATGTAGACGAGTGTTAATTTTGTGATAGGATGTTATGGATGATGGGCATGTTAAAATATTGGATTATGACTTTGATATCCTAGATTTACGGAAATAACTTTATCTATGAATAAAGACCTACAACAATTGGATCTGCATATAATGTATACTGTTAAAATACACGGCTTTCTTTTATGAATTCTATAAAATGATTAGAAAGCATGGATTTCAAACCTAGGGCTAACGCCAAGTTTGTAACTATCTCTCTGCTCAATGTTACCATAGTTATATACTCTTTCCGGAAAGTAAATTCGCCTGTGATCGAAAATAAATACACCCATGATGAGAACAAAATTCATGTTGCATGA
>JAMYHX010000843.1:0-10385 GCA_025529335.1 Rhizopus sp. PT2906 | reverse complement strand
ATATTTTTCTTTGTCGTCTTTTTACGCAAATAATTTTTTTATTTTATGACAACATTTTATAAAATTAATGTCAATAAAAATACAGTATTCCCGAATGGAAGTAACATTCTCTTCTTTATGAGCTAAAGGCAATTCCTCCGAGGAGAAAATGAAATAGGTTATAAAACAGTCATCGACGCCCATCCATCTATTCTCCTAATCGCTTTTTTTATATACTTTTATTATCGATAATGTCTGTTACACTTCAGACAAGCAATTCATTCGCTCCCGATGAAGGAGAGGACACCCGAAGCTTTGCTGATATTGTCGAGTACTGGAAGGGACTCAGCAAGAATGCACCCAAGAATAAAAAGACACTTGAAGACTTTTCTAGAAATAATCCGACGCTTATCCAGCTTCCTAAAACGAATACTACTGCTCCTTGGCATATCGCTGCAGCTATGGAGATGAAAGGTAATAAAATAATCTTCCGAAAAAGCAAGTGCTGTAACCTATCTATAGTAAACAATGTGGTGCATAAATCATTTACCAAGCCTGGTGTTGTTCCCGTGGACTATACGGAATATTTAGAATACCATCTCAGAATGAAGAAGGAACAGGAGCAACGGATCACGGTGGATGACGTCGAAGAGTTGTTTGGACTCGTCGATGATGATGTTCCCAAGCGACGTGGAAGCGTCAAAAGATTTTTCAAAAAGATTTTTAATTAATAAAGAATGAGTGCTATTTTACTAAAGAGTTCCATTGCTGTATAAAAGTTATCTCACAGTGTGTATAAAAAAAGGCAAGGGACTCATTTCATTATTGAGATCGATAATCGAACAACTTGAAACATTGAACCTTCGACTCCTGAATTGTCTCCTCGATCAAGGGTATTCATGCTATCTTCCAATAGGAATGTCGGACAGAACCCTTTAAAAAATCAAGTGCTGTCCTTCCTTCTTTTCTCTTTATTATTATGACAGTATTTGAATACAAGGAAGGAAGAAAGGTTGTGAACGATAAGGACATTGCGTACATGTTGCCTGTAGATGGTCTCGAGGTGGATAGACTCAAAATGAACCATGATTTATGGAAGTAAGAGGATATATATATATATGTGTGCGTGATCGTTTGCTAATTATCTTAAAAGGTGCATTATTGGAGGGTAAGAACATATGAGTGGGCTTTGACTCTTGTTAATCCTTATCAACAGCTTATTCAAGTCACCTATTCATGACCGATTAGAAAAGGGTATACGTGTACTGGACATTGGATGTGGTCCTGGCTGGTGGACACTAGTAAGCTCTTTGAGAAGCATAGATGGTACATAAATAACACACATGGCTTAGGATATGGCCAAACTTTATCCCAGTTCTGAATTTATTGCTATTGACATGGCAGATATCTTTATGACCCAAGATATCCCACCCAATGTGACATTCAAGCAGATGAATGCAGGTGTAAGCCTTGACTTTGAAGATGAATCTTTTGATTTTGTCTTTCAGCGGTTCCTCGTCATGGGTTTCCCCACTGATCAATATCTCCTATCGATCCAAGAGATGAAGCGGCTGTTAAAGCCTGGTGGTGCAATCGAGATACTGGAACTCATCAACAAGTTTGAAAATGCAAGTCCTGCCTTTGATCGTTTCTGCTCATGGGGTAAAGAAACAAGAAAAAGCACATACATATCTTACTGATTTGGTTTTTTTTTTTAAAAAAAAAAGTGAATGAAGCACTGGCCACTAAAAATTTAGATGCATTCGTTGCTGAAAAGATACCAGGTTACCTCACAGATGCTGGTTATCGTGACATTCAGTCTATCGATTACAATGTGCCTATAGGTAAAAGAGAAAAAAAAAATATCAGAACGTCATTAGAACCAACATATTCAATAGGTTCCTGGGGTGGTCACGTCGGTAAATTGTATCTTGAGGTTCTCAAATTGGCTCTTCCTGCCAGCAGAGTCATGGTGATCTCTCATACTCCTGTTACTCTCGACCAGTTCAATGATAATCTTGGCCAAGTGCTTTTAGACGCACATCATTTTCAAGTGTCAAATAGATATAAATTGATTTATGCTATAAAATAAGAGTCACAAATAAAACTTCTCTTTTTTTTTTTTTCTTTTCTTCTTTTATTATAAAAATGTCCTATGATGTCGTTTCAGCGTTTCATACTTCATTAAATGACACAGTAAAACAAGAGAAAAAAAAAAAACAAATACATGACAACAATCTAAAGCAAAACGTATATAGGATTTGTCTACGCCAGTGGCTGTATTCAAGTCCCTGACAGATTTTGTTCAATGCAGTACAGGTATGTTTTAGTGGTTTTATGTAGAACTTATAATAACATTCCACAAATAGCACCTACCATGTCTGAATTTATGCAAACATTAGAAAGAGCAGCACAATCCCTTCGTGAATCAGCACAGAAAATAGATCGACCTCAAACTCAACATAAGGCATACATTGCTGTATTGGCAGGTGTTGACTTGTTTATGCGATTTGTCAACAGAAGCTCTCATGACTTTTCGGTAAAGAACAAACTGTTATATATATATATATATGCATATCTGACCTCCTCAGTTTAGCTTTCCAAAGAAGCGGGTAGTTTTGAAGATTTCAAGGAAACATTATTATCAAGAGCTTCTTTGATTTTGGAAAAGGCGTCCTCGGCAAGAGAACGAGTGGCGAGTATTGGTGCACAATTTGTTCATGATGATGCGGTTATTTTAGTACAAGGATACTCTCGTGTGATTATGAACTTGCTCTATCATGCTGCTAATCTTCAAAATAAGCGGTTCAAGGTATATGTAACAGAAGGAAGACCAGAGAGTGATGGGTAAGGAAGGAAGAAAAAAAAAAGCCATTCGAATACAATTAACAGTTATAGTATCCAAGCGGCTGCTGCTTTGAAAAAGGCAGGTATTCCCTGTCGAGCTGTGTTGGATTCTGCTGTAGGTTATATTATGGATAAAGTAGATATGGTATTTGTAGGAGCCGAAGGTGTAGTTGAGAATGGTGGTATTGTGAATAAGGTAAGACATTTATATATAGACATACTTAAATCACAAGGGCTAATGTTTCTTAGATTGGTACTTTTCAAATTGCACTTGTAGCCAAAGCACTAGGAAAACCAGTATATGCAGTAGCCGAAAGTTATAAATTCGTTCGTGTGTATCCTTTGAGCCAATACGATCTTCCATCAGAAACACCAGAGATCGTGACATTTACGTCCAGAAGAAAGTCATTTACTGCATCCAGTGACGCTGTACAAGAACTTGCTACATCCAATCCTTCTGTTGACTACACACCACCTCAATACCTTACCTTGTTGCTGACAGACCTTGGCGTCTTGACACCTTCAGGTGTGAGTGATGAATTGATCAAGTTGACACTTGCATAAATTACCCAATAAAAAAAAAAGAAATACTGAGAGTATAGACAAAGATACAACACGAAAATTTGCCGGATATGTATTAGAGGATCAAGCACTGGGATCATTTGGCACTTGCTTTATTTTCATAGTGCTTGAGTCTCCTTTTGTCCTGTATTCATTTCTACGCTTTTTTTTTAAAGAAGAGAACAAGGAACATGAGTATGCCTATGAAAAATATTTCTAATGATATTGCTTTACTCTTTTCACTCGTTGTAAAACTTCTACTGTACCCACTTGCTCTTCCTGTCAGTAGAGGCACAGCTGAAAACGCGCCAATTAAAATGTTGAAATCTACAAAACAATGTGACGTCTCTCTCTCTATGTACACTCCATTTTTTATTTTTTTCAAACCTGGGCCTGTCTTTTTCTCTTTTTGTATTGCCTTTTTCTTATATTATGTTTTCTAGAGTCATCGCACGTTCATCTAGACTTTCTTGTCGCCCTGCCTTTATTCGTCGTGGAGGTCACGGTACTCCTTCTTACAACGAACCTGGAGGATATCTCTTTAACGAAAAAGTACATACATATACACAACAAAAGAACATTATGATGTAGACAGCCTTGAAAACATATACATTGACACATTTTGTTAGGTCCGTGTTAAGGAAGACTGGGAGAATATGTACTATTTGGGTATGGGAGGAGGTTTCCTTGCCATTGCTGTTGCTTTATACTATAAGCCTGATACAAGGTAATATATATCAAATGGTACATACACAAACTAACTCATTACTTAGTGTTGTCACTTGGGCCAAGAAGGAAGCTGAAAAGTCATTAAAAGAAAAGGGCATCTCTCTTGAATACACCAAGACTGCATAAAGAGAGAATACACATTTACACACCAACACACGCCAATAAAATTTTTGTAATATTATATTCTTTTTCTTTCTTTTTATTATTTTTTCTTATTTTTAGATATGAGCAATCAAGAGTCAGAATATGTAAAGTTGATTAGCAGTGATGGATTTGAGTTTATTATCCATAGAGAAGCTGCTATACGTTCTGGAACGATTAAAAACATGCTTTCTGGCCCAGGTATAGTCTTTGGTTATGGCGTAGTAAGACATGCTTTTGTAACTGTTATTACTAGTTCAATTTAGAGAATCAGTCGAGAATGAAGTGACGTTTAGAGACATCAAGTAATTACAAGGTTGTTTGCTTTGAATAACTGTAATTTATTATTGTTGTTATAGAGCAGTTATTTTAGACGTCGTTTGTCAATACTTGTATTATAAATGGCGCTATGAAGGTTCAACTACAGAGATTCCAGAATTCAAAGTCGACCCAGAGATTGTACTAGATGTTCTCATGACTGCCGACTTCTTGGAGTGTTAATGATGATGGCTGTTGATATAGTCTTGGTGGGATCCAGCCGATATAGTTGAACCCACCGAATCCACCGACATAATAAATAGCTTGTACATGGAATTCATAAAAATGGAAATCATGCATTTTGTGCCTACATTTTCAAAAAAAAAATTATATCATAATATAAAAAACATATTAGAACACTTACCATAGTTTTGCTTCTGGATGAATTTCTGTGAAACACCTGAAAGCTTCTTCTGTCTTTTTTTTTTCTAAATGTTAAAAGAGAGATAGAACATATGCATAAACAAATACCTTATCATCGGGAACAATCGACACAGATCCAAAGAGCGTAAACCTTGGTTGCTCAACAGGTGTCGTTTTATTACCAAAGATAGGCTTATTGTATTCCTTTGTGGCGCGTACAGTAAAGCTAAGACGGGTTGGATGATGATGCATGTTTTTTGTACTCAACTATGCTTTCTTGTATGAGAAATCAAACGATATGGATGTAAAAGTTTACATTACTTGCAAGTCTGACATATAAAGCAATAAATTTCCATTATCAAAACATTGTTCACTATAATATTCCATGATGCCAAATGGATATCCTATCAACAAGTTATTATATATTCACATTCAAGTTGTATTATACATACCACCAAGTTCAGATGAATTGTCCATTATGGTCATGATGGTTCCAATACCTTTCGACTCGGTTTAATATCCAACACACATCACTTTCTTTTCTTACCTTCATCTTTCAAGACTTGCCTTGCAAGTTTAGCAGCTGTTTGAACACTAGAATCACTTTTAACAAAGCTAGTGCCCAATAATACCAGGAAAATCAAAAACAAATACATGAAAGAAAAACAAATAAAAATACATGAATCCTATGACATCTGTGTGAGAGTGTGTATGTGCATATACTTTTTTCCGAAACTTTATTCATCGTTCGTATTACTGACATGGTTTAACGTGTAGTAGAAGAAGAGGTTTATATATGCTTCTGTATGACAGAAGAGAGAGAGAGAGAGAGAGAAAGTGTTTACACAGAAGGGGTAATAGACATGGCTTAAAATATTAAAAGTTATAAAATGATAATCACAAACGCAGTTTTGTTGCCAAAGTCATTACGGTCTATGAATAGCTCACAGGCATCACTCTCGGGAAAGTAATTCAATATTTAAAATATACAATCATGAACCTTAAAAGATGCATAATCTAGAATCCTAGTAGGACATCATACTAATTTACAATAATCTTTTCTTTCATAACAAAATAACCAGATTCATAGTCAATACATCCAGAACTTGACTTTGGCGTACTCTAATTTACAAATAATCGCAATTTTGCAATATTATCCCAAGAGAACACTCACCGTTCCCGCTTAACTACTCCAGTCTCAATAATGGATTTGAGATATCCATCCTATTTCAAAAACAAAGAAACTTGGCCTACTTAGTCAGTGTCAAATCTTTAAATGTATATTTTAGTTTCTATTGATTTTTTTTTGCGCCTCCATGTCTTCTTCAGTTTATCAATCGTTTCCCTCATCAATTTCAACATAAGAGTTTCCTTCTCGTTTATAGGACGTGATTTTGGAATGCCATTTCCAAGCCTAGCATACTACTGTTCCTCTATCTTTTTGCTTCACGTTCCTCCTCTTCATTGTCAGGAATCTCCTCTCCTGCTCGATCTTCTCCTACTGCTTCTGCAAGTACGTTAGTTGTGATACATATACAGCAAATTGAACTACGTACCTTTCAAAGATACTTCTGTATCTTCATGCGTTTGTGCATCATAATTGAGCAGGTCGGTTTCATCCGCGTTGATCTCTGTATAAATATCCGAGAGCAAGCGCTTCATTTCCGCTTCCAAAGTTTGCTTTTCGGAAGCAATTTCTTCTAATTACTCCCAATTGAGTTCTTGCACTGTCTAATGGTCAGAGGAGCGTTGTATGCCGAAAGCAGTTGCTGATTGTTGTAGGCTTTACTCTTTCCCATGATTGCAAGATATAATTTATGACAGTCAACTGATTGATGGAGTAAACATCCGATGCATTGAGGGCTACACTGTCGGAAGCGTCCTTATTTTTGTCTTTTGCGTATGCAACGCCTGGCAAGCGAAACTGTAAGGTCCTAGTAACTAGACATTATTCCATATTGCATTCACTGAGATAAGTACTGTATTTCTTACTTGTAGTGATGCTCGAAACTACGTATGATACCCACATCTAAAGGCTGTACCAGAGACGCCGTATTGTGTTGTTCCATTCTGAAAGAACACAAAGCCAGTAAAGACTCATTGTACGCTTCTTCAACTTACATCCGTATGCTTTTTTTAACAGCTCTCTCGGAATTGTTCTAACGCTCGGTAATGTTGGCCAGACTGAACCAGGTTAACTTTTGCAATAGTACAAAAGAAGAAAGATATAACAAAAGGTGTTTTCATAGCATGTCAAGTATGTTTGGAGATTAAAAAAGGTCATTATTTCAATTTACTTTCACCCTCACAATTTAAAAGTCACCCAAAGCTCCAATAAATTATATCGCCCGAGCTGAACAGAATGTTGCCCAACCAGAAATAAGTTTTCGCTGCCGTAGGAATAAAATGTTGCCTCTTGGTTTTTCTGAGAAAGCTTTTGATTACCTTTTTCTTATAATATCTATTGTAGCCTTGCAAGATGAAGAACTCTTTTTTTTATAAAGATGGACAAAACAATATTTACAATGGAAACAGTCATTTAATATATGACCCTATGGAGGATGTCATGTCAACTGTCGACGATCTCAATATTCTTGAAGCTCTGGTTAATCATTCTTCTTATATGAAGAATAAGCCATCGGAAAAACAACCGACTGAAAACAAAAAGTCAATTACTTCGAGGCCAGTGAAAGTTTCCTCAAAGAAGACAAATGCAGACTACAGCATTAATCAGAGGACGATGTTCATCGACCGTATAACCGAAATGCCTGTAGGACAAAGGTATGCCGCTGTAGTAGGGAAAGAATTAGATGTCGAAGAACGAACTGCTCAGCGATGGTGGAGAAACTACGAAGAGACTGGCAAAGTGCCGATCAAAAAGTCAACAAGAAATCCAGGACGCCCAAACAACTCCACAGGGGAGTAAAAAAGTCACGTTTTAGATCTCGTTAATGATGACCCACAGGTTACTGTTTGTGATGTAGTTGAAAGTTTGACTAAATCCTTTGAGGATTTTTCGCTTACAAAATCAGTCATCCATAAGCACATGAATGAAACTTGTAACTATGATGAGTATCATTATCACATTTCGAGTCTGAGAAACGCAATAGCCCTGAAAATCTACAAGAGAGATACGGGTGGTTTATGAAATGGAACGATTCAAATGCTGACTTTACGAAAAACTGTATTTTCATTGATAAATCAAGGTTTCATATCGATTTGCGAAAGAATTATGCATGATATAGAAAATCAGAGCATGCAGTTGTTAAGCTACATCAGACAAGAGCTGCTTCTCATACAATCATCGGTGCTATATCTACAAAAGATGCTATTCATATTGCGCTGAGAAAGCCTCCTCCTCCTCCTCCTCCACCTGCGAAAGATACAAAGAAACGTGCGAAGGACAATTTAAGGCAAGAAGAGGGCAGTTACGGCAATCGAGGGAGAGGCCGACACTACTACTTTTGACTACTCGCAGGAGCCTCCTCCTAAGGGGGCCGCTTCTGTTCACTACAAAATTTATCAACAAACTCCTTGACATTATAGATGATACGGGAGATATAAAATGGTCTTATCTGGTTATAGATAATTGCTCTATTCATGTTGAGATAACTTGAGGGAGATTTAATAAGAAATACAAAAGACAGGGACAAACAAGCATTTGTGAGAATTCGTTTATTCTTGAGAATTGAGATAATCTCAAATACCATGAAAAAGAGAGCTCTATTTATACTTTTTAATGTAGGCTAAATCTAGGTACGATCTGATTCGTTCTGTTACGGTTATGGTTAAAGCTAGGGTGCCTGGCTTACGATAATGATCTGGATAATTACTAAATGACTCTAATTGGTTATTCTTTTTGTAAAGACTACGCATCGAAATAGTGCTTATAGATCACTTTATATTCCTTATTGACTGCGTACAGACTCTGGATTTACCTAATATGAAAATCATATTCTTCATTCTATAACAATCATCATCTGTGGATCTGATGTATTGGCAGGCATGGCAGTCTGTTGTTGTAGTGTGACGAGGATTTGCTCTAACATCTGGCGGATCCCCTGTAGTTGTTGTTAGATAAGAGTAATCTCATTGTTTTCTTGATTGCTTGACATTGTAAATGGATTATCTAAGTTGATGGTAATGACCTGAGCGGAAAAGACGGTCAAGGAACAATTATAGAAAACTTTAGACTTTTATTGTATTATTATTTAAGCCTCGCTCAATAAACCAATAAGATGATTAAAACATATATATATATTATTCTTGTGTTTGTCCGACAGTCTCAGGTAATTCTTGAGAGAATACCTTCGGCCTTGAATAACAGATAAATGTCATAGAAATCGCTACTAACTTACCCGTGGCTTCTCTTTCAGACGATTAAAAAAAGGAGGGATAACTATGGCCCTGAGCAAATACGTCTCTTTATTGAAACTTTGCAGGAAGAAGGAGTGTCAATTCCTGTAGCTACAAAAATATGCGTGATCATGATATTTACTACACCCATGGCAGATATTGTCCCTAGAATGACGTGAGATACTGCACGAGTCGATAGTGTAGTAACCATGGCTGAAGTGCCTTCTGTAGACCTCCATGTCAAAGATCTCCATTTTGATATTGTTACGTTGGGTAACTAATATATGATCGTCCCTAAAATTACTTAAACTCCAGCCTATTGTACTTTCTCACCACCGCTTTGTTACACAATAAATGCAATTTTATATAAGTATCTTCATACAGTGAACGCAGCGTTAAATTGCGGATTTCTAAAAATTAAATAGTGGCAAAATAGAATTTTAAATTGCGCTTTCCATTCACAACGATTTGCGGGTTAATCCTGAACATATTCTCATGGAAACTTATCATTAAATGGACTCTTTATTTCTACATTTATCAAATTGATTACAAGAATGCTGTATAAAGGCCTTTAAATGATGAATGGGAACATTATTGCATGCTTCAGCAATTCTCGTCTTAAGATCTTCGTTATTGGAAAAGATTCCTCTCTTGACTTTGTTTTTGACAACAGATCAAAATTGCTCAATAGGATTGAGTTCAGGAGAATAAGGAGGAAGATAGATGCTCCTGTAACCTCTAAAAGTGATTAATTCATCAATGTCATTGTGTGTATGGATGGGAGCATTATCCATAACAATAAAAAAAAACCTTTCATAAGAGGATTTTTGTCCATTTCCCCTAGAGTTTTTCGAATGAAATTCAAATGAAATTCAAATAATGCCCAGTCGTAGTGCCTTTTACTCTTTTTGTGTCAGATATCTGCTTTCGTTTTCTTCCACCTTCAACCTTATGTTGCTTAGGTTTCTCAGCTACTCTGAGCTTAATGTCTACTACTCTCAAAGCACTGATAGCGCGCCTAAAATCGTATGGGAAATTGCTCTAGTCGACTTAGTTTTTACTATAGCCGGTGTATCAACTGTAGACCAAGC